>OZ004701.1:2119265-2379923 GCA_963924545.1 Pogonocherus hispidulus
TTTAGAAATCCGTACAAGTAATCGAGATTATTTATTACATCTACTGCAATGTATTAAATATACCTACTTATATAAATAAAAACCAATGATACGCCCTTTTTAGAGTTAGTTACTGCTTCAATTTTACATAATCTAAATAATAAGGACTATGTAGGTAATCGCATTAAAGTAGTGTATAGTGTAAAAATAATGTGGTGGTTTTGGTTCTTTTATATCAATTATTTTATTTGAAAGTTTAGTAGATACACAACGGCTTTAATATCAAATTGGCAGCAGTAGGTACACCTATTTTATCCACGCTAATTTGAAAATTGTCACTATCAATAATTGTCATATATGACTATTATGTTTCTATACTATACATATAGAGTTGAATGCTGGAACGGTTATTTTTATTTGTTGTTGATTGAAGTGTAAATTTAAAGAAATTTTAAGTGTTGCGATGTGTTACGTTTATCTATTTTTCAGTTGTAAGATTGTTTTAATTAGATACAAATATTTGTTAAGAAACCAATTTTTAGAACTTTGTAGAAGTGCGGCAAATGTTCGCTGCAGTAATATCCACAAATAAATTACTATATAGTTTGGCCTCCCTACATTTTAATACCGTGTCAATATACTTTACTAACATATTTATTTATTTAATTTATTTAACATTGTTTTGGATCGGTTTTCTACTGTATTTTCATCTTCGCTACTATTTTGTTCAATATCTTGTTGGAATTAAAAATAAGTTAATTTATCAAAAGTTGTTCAGGTTTAAAGTGACAGACGTTTGATAGTTGAACGATTACCTACGCACAATTTAATAGGCACACTTGGCTGTGTAGACGTGTGTGATTTAACAAAAAAAGAAATGCCAGCGTTAATAATGCAAAACATAATGTTGCTGTTCAACAATATTTTTCGTAATTATTTTGATTTGGTAATTCACTTATACGCTTTAGGGAGCAGCAAATGCAAATTCCTGTAGTAGTCCAACAATTTTATTAAGCTCGTTTATTCAGAAAAAGTGACCAAGTAAATCTAAAATACCACCCCTTACTTTCATTTACAAAATATTACGTTTCAAGTTTTTTTTTATATATAGTAGTTTCAATTGGCGTGTCCTTAAACTGTGCTGTTGAAAGTATGTAGCAAATACATATTTTTATTCTGAGTTTGTAACAAGGACAATCCTGTTTTCGTGGTGAATTTATTGATTTTATCCAGTACGTTTCACCTGACCTACTATTCTATTATCAAATACATTTATGTCAAGATAATTAGGCCTCTTGAGACTGTCTCCGGTAAAGTAGCCTAACTTTGTAACTACCGAATTACTTATCATGGTGCTTTACTGTGATATACAGGGTGGTTAGAAATTTACTGTATTTAACTATATTTAAATTTTGGATTACGAAATAGTGGTCTACTTTTTCAAATAACAATCCATTTAAAACACCCTTTATATAATAATATAATATAATATATATAATAATATGATATAATCATTTAAGGTTGAGTTTGTAATTGCTTTGTATACGAAGCATCGTTTAGAAGGTTCTGTATCAAAGATGTAATATATTTTGTACTCTGCTATAAGTAATCTAATCTCTTTTGTTCTGACAATTTCACTTTATGTTTGATTGTTTTTCAGTGATATCTAATATCGATGATTAATCAGGAATTTTTCTGGTAATACGGCAACTGCAAAACAAAAACAAAAGGTATTAAAAAACACAAGTGCAGTATCAAGTCAAACTTCTAAAGATTCCCTCTTGTGCTTATTTGATAGATAACAGCACTTAATGTTTGTACTTTGAAGAATATATTCTCATTTCTTGTTTTTATTAATACAGAAGAATTTTTAAAATGTTTGATAGAGATAGAAATATTATAAAGGATATTCTTCAGCTGCACAAGTTTCGCATTATCTCGTATAAACACGCCAAAGGAAAGAACAGCAACAAATGCACACGAATTGCATTGCGCATGCTTCCACACTGCGTTACAGACACCTGACAACGTCGTTCCACATTGTGTCCTTTCAGTCCTTCAGCCAAAGAGCTTTTAAAATGGCCGTTTCTTCAGCTTTGTCTGCTTCTAAGTATTTATCACAATTTATTAACGCTGTTCAAATATCAAACACCTCAAAACAGACTTAAATTATACAGTGAAAGTTCATTTACAAATCCCAATGCTGTCTAAATTTCAGATCTGGATTCGGTGCACTTTATACTTCATTGTAAGTAGCCCTGTTGTTTTGCTTAGAGCATGAGGCAAATGTTGAAAATAGATATGCATATCAACCACATTTTTTGCGGTTATAGTGTATATTTTGCGCTTAGAATATTCCAAAGATATGTCTTATAGATTTTTAAATCCGCGAAATACAAGGGCGCTGACATTGTGCAATGTGGCATGTGTTTTTCAACATTAAGATCCTAAATCTTAATAGAAATTAAATATGTCATGGAAATTAATATTTCAGTGTGAAAAATATTTGTGTATAGCATGGTATTTTATGAAAATCCCAGTTAGTTTTCAACCTATTGAGATATTTTTGCGCGTAAGCTTACAATATACTAAAACTTGTTCAACGTGAAAACATTAAAATAAATGTTCCTCATTTTCTTGGAATTTTAGAAAAATATTAGAACGTCAGGAAAAAAACTCCTGCATGAAAAGGGACAATAAGGTTTTGATTTTTGAAACTTAATTTTACTCAAAACCCTTTTTGGTTGGCGTTTTGAAAGTAGGTATCTATTTTTTTAACTAAAATAAATTTAAAGTTTATTATTATTAACTAAAATCCTTGTTTATATATCTGAGTTAAAATAAATTTCGTTGAGTTAAATTATTATCCATTGAAGTAGGTACCTGAAGACAATAGAGCGATAACAAAATTTTCGATACTTGTTTACGGATTTCACTAAATCAAACTGATGATCTTATATATGGTCTCTTCGTTTTTTATCATTTTTCAATGCTTTTATAATCTAAATTAATCCCATATACTGATGAATTTCTAAATACAGAAAGGTCTACCATTGGGAACATAAAGTATAAAAAAATCTCGTTTATGTACGGCATTATGTATACCTACTATACATATTAATAGAAATTGAAGACGAATCAATTGTTTTAATTTACCCAACTTAGTAGGTACTATAGTTTCAGGGATGACCGCGCAGATAATATAAATTGAGACACCTTACGCGCATACACATATACAGGGTGTAAAAAAATAGTGTACCGGACTTGGAGGGGTTGTGTTCTAAATTGGCTCCTAAGGGAGTTGCAGCCCTTTAAAGGGTGGATAAAAGAATTTTTTTTATTTATTTTTAGGAACAGTCACAGATCATTTTTTTTAAATTTGGTGTTCTGGCATGCATTTTTATTCCAAATCGAATGGTGATAGTAAAAAGAGCCGTGATAGTTCTGGCGAGTAGTTCTTAAAGAGTAGTTTTCATATGGATTTAGGGTTGTTTTCTGCAAAACTTTTTTATCTAAGTGAATAGGTAATGTTCCGTACTTAACAATGTAATCATTCATGGTATCGCCATAGATACTGAATTTGTATATTATCAAAGGAGGTTCAGTTTCTTAAAAACCGTAACTAAATTAATAAAAATCGATAAGTAAAAATAAGAAAGTAAATTCTACAAATTTGTATTAAAAAGTAATATATTTCTCGATATTCTAACAACTCGTCTTATTATAACATAATATTTCTTTTCCCCAAACTGGGGTGGTCCTTCGAATATAATAGGTATATAGAATTCACGTAACAGGTACAGTAATTTTAACATTAGATGTGAAAAATGACGACTTTGTACCTAAAAAAGATACTCTTCATTTAACTCGGTACAGTAAACGATTTTCGAGACATTTGGGTTTAAAATTTGCGTGCACTTATATTGTTCGTGTCAAAGGTGGCGTACAGGTTTGACAGTTTCAGGGCTGTAACTCCATGGTATCCAAATGGGTTTAGGAACCATTTTAGGGCAATGTTCATAGGAACTTTAATTTTTATTATTAAATATACTATCATGCTTCGAAGTCTGGTACACTATTTTTTTACACTCTGTATATATATATATATGTCTGTTTATTTATTTATTGTCGTCGAGAAATAATAGTTTTTTGGTGGTGGTTTAGTGTGAAAATTTTTATCAAATAACTCAAAATGGTGAAAAAAAACCAAAATAAAAAGATACTTCTTCGGGATTACTAATGAATCGTTAACCGTCTAAGTGGAATAACATAGAATAATAAAATAATGAATACTATTGCATTATTGCCGCATTTAATAAAAAACAATATATCGAGTTTAAGCTGGAAGTTATAAAATTCTATATTTGGATATATTTCTGAGCAATCGAACTGTGGATGCATATATAATAAAGGTCGTGTTTATCGATTGAACAAAAATATTACAGGGTAGTAATTACAAATAGCTGTAGGGTTATTTTGTAAATGTGAGTTAAATTTTTATCAGATTCTAAAGCGAAAATGACTTTTTAAACATACCTTTTCGACATACAAATAATACATAATCACTTTGTTACATCTAGCTTAAAGATTTAAAAACATTTTATTTAATTAGGTATAGATAATATTGGCCGAATGCCTTTAAGTATGTAAGTATATCTATAATGCTGAAAGCGTAGTCAATTTTTATCTGTTTGCGGACAAAGTACAATAACACTAACGCAGTTGTCCACATAACGCTATACTGCACTCGATGCACGTTCAATCAAGTTGGCATCATCTGGAGATGATGAAACGCTCAGTTTCAGTGCAGTTTTTCATCATCTCCAGATGCTGCCAACTTGGTTGGGGAAACGCGGGTCGAGTCCAGTATAATGTTTTGGTGTTATCTTGAAAACTACGTCAATGTTATCACACCAAAGATTCCAACCCCCATTCAAGACAAAGTACAATGAAAATTGTTATTCTCAAATAACTAGCAGTTTTGTAATTTTTCAGTGACAAAATAAAAATACCAACACTGTGTACCAACGGGCAGAACTTAAATTTGCAATAATGGCGAAGTCGCCAGTTACACGGGCAGATTATTTCGGTCAGTCTATTTAAATATGTTCAATAACGGTACAGAGTAAATATTTGTATTGTCGGACGTTACACAAATTACCAGTACAGTCCGATTTAACATTTAAACATTTTACTATGAACTTACTTTTAGAATTAGATATACATAATTACTTTTTGCAAACACCTTTATAGATAATGTCTGTAGGTACCTCTGTAACTTATTTGTGGTGCGTTTTCATGATTCATAGTTTCTTTTGGGAAAATAACAAAAAGCAAGAAACCAGAACCATACCAATTAAATATTCAAAGTGCAGTATCACATTTCAAATCAAATTTCTGGTTTCCTGCTTTTTGTTACTTTACAGATGGTGTAATCCTAAAAGAAACTATGAATCACAATAACTTTGTTGCATCTAGCTCAAAATATTAAAGACATTTTATTTAATTAGTATACTTAATATTTGCCAAATACCTTGAAGTATACTGCCGAGAGCGTAGTGAATTTCTATCGTGTGTGTACAAACTATAATGAAAATTGTTATTCTCGACTAACGAGCAGTTTCGCAATTTATTCCAGTAACCGTAAAAATCTTTGCATCCGCCCAGAAATTTAGAAGCATCAGTTACATGGACGCGAATTCGCGTGTATCAATGGACAGAATTTAAATTTGCAATAATGGCGAAGTCGCCAGTTACACGGTCAGTCCATTTAAATATGTTCAATAACGGTACAGAGTAAATATTTGTATTGTTGGACGTTACACAGATTACCAGTACAGTCCGATTTAACATTTAAACATTTTACTATGAACTTACTTTTAGAATTAGATAATTACTTTTTGCAAACACCTTCTTAGATAATGCCTGTAGGTACCTCTGTAACTATTTGTGGTCCGTTCTCTTGATTCATAGTCTCTTTTAGGAGTACACCACCTGTAAAATAACAAAAAGCAAGAAACCAGAAGCATACCAATTAAATATTCAAAGTGCAGTATCACATTTCAAATCAAATTTCTGGTTTCCTGCTTTGTTATTTTACAGGTGGTGTAATCCTAAAAGAAACTGAATCACAATAACTTTGTTGCATCTAGCTCAAAATATTAAAGACATTTTATTTAATTAGTATACTTAATATTTGCCAAATACCTTGAAGTATACTGCCGAGAGCGTAGTGAATTTCTAGCGTGTGTACAAACTACAATGAAAATTGTTATTCTCGAGTAACGAGAAGTTTCGCAATTTATTCCAGTAACCGTAAAAATCTTTGCATCCGCGCAGAAATTTAGAAGCATCAGTTACATGGACGCGAATTTGCGTGTACCAATGGACAGAATTTAAATTTGCAATAATGGCGAAGTCGCCTGTTACACTGGCAGATTATTTCGGTCAGTCTATTTAAATATGTTCAATTACGATACAAAGTAAATATTTGTATTGTCGGACATTACATAGATTACTAGTACAGCGTTCCGATTTAACATTTAAACATTTTACTATAAACCGTATAGATCACGAAATCACGAAACCCAGATATGACATAAATCCATTCAGGGTTTCGTGATTTCGTGCTCTATGGTTTATAGTACTGGCTGTAGTGGTAATCTGTGTAATGTCCGACAATACAAATATTTACTGTATACCGTATTTGAACATATGTATTTAAATGGACTGAGTAGGTATCCACTTGTAACTGGCGAATTCGTCATTATTGCAAATTTAAATACTTTCTATTGATACACTAGTAGATATTGAACTAGTGATGGTATCTCTATTTTGCGTCAAAATAAAAACCGTTGTTAACCAATACTGATATGTTTTTATAATCTTGTAATATTCTAGTGTGCGGAGACCGATCATAACCCCCATTAATATCACATTTTGAAGCATATAATTTGGCTCTAAGCGTCATTGAAGTGAATCCTTGCTAAAATATTTCTACCGCGAGAGAGGAGGGGCACAAACACATGCAGCGGCTTTCAAAGAGAAAATCCAGAGGAAAATCCAACAGGCAAAAGTGACAAGTTCACCTCCCGCCCCGATCGATAGAGAAATGATGCGCTTTCCCGCCTTTATCCTTCACGCCCTTATCTTCAGTGCATCTACTAAACTGGATCTCAGCGAATGTAAATTAAAGTATTGTTTATCAGACGAGGTTGCCCATTTACTGAATCCAGCTTCAGTCGTATAAGATTTTTTAACCCGAATATTTTATCATCTAATGATTCAGGTCCGGTGTGTATGAGGGTCGGTGCTTTCCAACAAAGTAATATCGATTATAGGTTTTAGTATTCAAACTATTGCTTATTAATTGCTGGAAGTCCTAATTTTAACATTTATAGTCTTTATAATCTCAATTGAAACTACATAAAAAATTCTGACAAACGACACACGTGCGTTAACAAAGAGCAGGCCGCCGTCGAGGTTCAGGTGTTTCTTTTGTCGGAATTTTTTTTACAATTTCAATTGACATTATATAGACTATACCTATATATTCCGACAAAAAAGAGATTAACCCAATAAACAGGATATATGGTTTTGTAGGTAAATCATACGTACTTATTATCGTAATAAAGTCGTAAATATCGTATTTCAGAGTACACACTATTACTTATGAACTATAAGACAGTTCACCACTGTAATAACATTCGTCTTTGTGCGTATAGATTGTTAGCTAGTCTTTCTGATCTAATACTATATGTCTCTAATTTCTTACGTGTTAATATTATGAAAAAGGAAAACTAGTTTATAAGAGCTATTAATACTTGGCGTTACTGATCTTACCTCGGCATAGAAACATCGATTTTCGTTTGAAGTACACGCCATCAAGCAGGTACCTACAATTCCTAAAAAAAATCGATAGGCAGATTAAATAAATAAACAGGGGTATATAAAAATAGCCCCCAGAAGGTTAATCGCTCTATATGAAGAATGGTGACTAAAAGTATCGGGTAACTTTTCCTACACATCCTGCTTTTGAATTTCGAACCTAGTCGAACGTGTTAACTCAAAATATTTTATTTTATCTTTTATAGACTATATAATGTCAATTGAAACTGTAAAAAAAATTCCAACAAAAGAAACACCTGCACCTCGACGGCGGCCTCTTTGTTTACGCGCGTGTGTCCTTTGTCGGAATTTTTTATGCAGTTTCAATTGAGATTATAAACACTATACTAGGTAAAACTTTTATGCAAATATTCGACAGCCTTAACAAACTGTCTAAATTCCTATGAAAGTATTTGGTCAGTATAATAATAATAATAATAATAATAATAATATCATTACCCCTCATTCTAATCACAAGGATTACCCCGAAAGTCTGAGACTTGTGTGGGAGAGGGGGCGGCATATTATTATTTCGCGGGCCGCATTTGCGCCTCAGGAACGACTCACGTTGGTAGGCCCTAACCACCATTCAGTGCTGGCATGAGGGAAACCTGGAAAACCTCATTAGTTAGGGGGACAAGTCAAACATCAACTGATTTTAATCTCTCACATTAATACCAAGTTAACATTCTTCCCATCCCAGGCCATCGCCAGGACGGTTGCCAAGCCATCCCTGCGAATAAGCCTTGATCTACGAGTAAACAATTTAATGAAAAATTGTTTGGTGGAATGGGAATTAGAACCCACGACCTCTGGGTCCTCTGGGTTAAGCGATCGAGACGCTAAGCCCTGAGCCACCGGCTCGTATATATTTTAAAATCTACGTTAAATGTACTAAGAATCTTAAATGTACGTTCGTTTAGGAGCTCTAGCTTTAGGAGCTCGCGGTGACCGAGCGGTTAAAGACGTCAGGTTTTTAATCATTCTACTCGGTTGACGACGGTTCGAATCGCAGCGTTGTCAACTTTTTCTAATTGCTCCAACATTAAAGCTGTGTGCATAAGGCTGGTAGCGTTCTTAATATGCAAGTAGTACTGCAATTTGTCACTGTATAAATGGCTAACAACCTACTCTATATACTTTAATTAATAAGGTTTTCCAGGTGTCCCTTATTCTCGTACTAAATGGTAATTAAAGTTATTAACATCGTAAGTCGCTCCTGAGCGCACTCCTGGCCCGCAAAATAATAATATGCCGCTCCCTGTCCCATACCAGTCTCTGACTTCCGGGCTCATCATTAAGATGAGAATGAGGGATAGAGATATTATTATATATCAATATTTTACAGCTTATTTTAGAAATATAATACATAATATAGGCAAAAATAAATAAATAACGAGAAGCATACCTCCCTGATATACGCACTCTATTTGTTCCCGTAACCTCGATGCTCGGTTAACCTGAGATTATATCCTGAAACGGCCAGTGCTGTAGCGTCTGGAGTGCTAGTATGTTCGCAGCGAATTGTTTCTTACGCATTGGGTTTAATAAGACATTTTATCCAGTTTTTTTTACTATAATGCCTTGAGTTTCCTTGATTCTAGTTACTCGGTTAATTTGTAGTTAAAATCGAATTGCAAAAACAGCATTTAATAAAACAGTTTGATAGAGTGAAATTATATTATATACTTACAAGTATAAACATAAACTTTAGAACACAAAAATAAAACACTTATAATTTGGAAAAATCAATAAAGGCTTTAAATAAGTACTTGTTTTATTTCATGTAAAAATTGTGATTGATGTGATATTAGACAACATTTTTAAAAACAAAACTGGAAAAATAGAAATTAATGGAAAACTATGGAAAGGCAATAAAATATCTTCGAAAATACGTCCCCCTTTTGAAACTGAGGACACGAAACCATCGGTAACCACATTTAAGGTGCCACCTGTGAGACATTCTTCTGGTTAGGTATCTATTCCAGACTTACCATATACCATATTCTTAGGTATATGGTAAGTCTGTTTTAAGTGCTTCTGTAAAATCCAATTTTATATACAAATTGTCGTTATTTATGAATAATATTATTATTATTCTTTAATTATGTTTTCCAAAGGAAATTTATGATTATTTCCAACGTAAATTTTATGTTTGATGTTAAGAAATTATATACAACTTGAAGGTTGGAAGGACTGAAGGAAGTTAGTGAACTGTCAGAAGCAAGTACCTACTAATCTTCTATAAAGTTATGACAGCTTGTGCGGTGAAGATCTTTTGAACAAATAAACATGAATAGGAATGTAAGCTTTAAAATATTTAAAATCTGGGTAATATTTTTTCATATGAGACATATTTTTGATCGGCGCAAATGACATAACATTATGACAACATTTTTTCTTATTTATATATTAATAGATTATGCACGTTTTGGTGTGATTTTAAATCTCCTTTTTAGTTTCAGAAAAAAAATGGAAAAGCCTCTAAGAAAAACTATACATCTGCTGATAATATTGATGTTATGATTTTCAGCACATAATATGAATTGTGAGTAACCCTTCTTCATTTATTTATTGTATATAATACTTGCTATACCATGACTGACTCTTGACACCCTGTATATACAGTTTTACACATCTTTGTATGTATGCTTATACTATTACATCACCTTTTAAATCTAAAAAAGCATAATACATGATGTTCTATTTCTTAAAGATAAATAGATACCTAGCTGAAACTTTTTTCGAGATCACTCTTTATTGCACCTCAAGTAAAATTGTTCTGATAATAACATTAATTACGTTACATTAACTTTACGTTAGAGTTTTGGCGGAATCCCTATGCATATAGGGTAGAGCAGATATTTACACTATGAACATGATGAGAACATTTGGTATATCAATAAATAACGAGGCAGAAAATAACTACTATGCGTAGTTTCTCGAAAAGGAGGGAGAATTTTATGGCAACATTATTTTATGGTGATATACATATATAGGATTTTACGATAGTCACTTTGTACGCCTAAAAGAGGTTTAAATATTTTATCTTGTAGTTAATTTTCTTATTAGAAATATACTAAAATATTTGTAAATCTAGATAGTTTCTTAAATAATTTTACAAAATACTCTTCTTATAATTAGCATTTGCATTTCTTTGAAATCTCTCAAATCCCTTTCAAGTAAAGAACTGCCAAAAACATCCCCTAGGGTTTACACCACATTTACTAATTCTTGTCACTGACGTAGTTTTTCACATAACACCAAAACACTATACTGCACTCGACGCGCGTTTCGCTAACCAAGTTGGCATCATCTGGAGATGATTGAAACTAAACCTATGCTAACATTGTGTCCTATTTATACCTAAACTATTTCTACGGTTCAGTGAACCGTCGCGACCGCTCAATGAACCGTGATTTACTAACCAATAAAGCGGGCAATATAGGATTGCCCTCTGTCACCATTCATACTATTTTTACATTTAGCAATTTTCAAACTCTCGAAAACATCCAGCTGTCGGGAATTTGTCACATCCCTAAATAGTCTCAAATTGCTACTATTTATTTTATGGTTGTTCTCAAACGCATGTTGGGCAACATTAGACCTATCTGTTCTACCATATCTGTTTGAATTGACCAGACGCCTTTACACTATGAAAAATCATTTCCTCACCTTCTACTTTATCCAACATACTTTTGATTACAGTCTTTACAGCTAATTTCGTAAATTCCCGACTTTTCCTTAGTTTCTATTTTGTCTTTTGGATTCTCTATTTCTCTATTTTCTATTTCTCAATGAATAAATCACTGACATAACTATATCTTTAAAAACTTTAGAAACGACTATTCAGTTGATGAATAGTCGTTTCGTGTCAGTTAAATTTACATATGAAATTGAAAACTCTTGACAACTACCATTCTTAGATGTGTTAATAATTAGAAATAGTGAAAATAAGTTAGAATTTGACATATACAGAAACGATACCAGTACTTTAAGATATATCCCTAAGGACTCTCAACATTGCGCTCAACACAAAATGGCGAGTTTCAATTCAATTCATCGCCTATTAAGCTTCCCTCTAAATAAGGAAAGGTTTGAAAAGGAAAAGGCATTGATTAGGAATGTACTGTGAGTAATGGATATTCTGTAACTTTAATTGATAAAATAATTGGGAGACGTAAATTTAAAGAGCCACTTCGAAATTCCTCAATTTTTCAAAATGAAAAAGAAAACCTAAATTCATATCTATTCCATACGATCCTCGTTTCACCCGTGGTTTTGGTAAAGTTTTTAAGGATATAGGTATATCAGTGGTTTATTCATCGGGAAATAAACTATAACAACTTTTAGGCAATCCAAAAGACAAAATAGAAACTAAGGAAAAGTCGGCGATTTACGAAATTAGCTGTAAAAACTATAATCAAAAGTTTATTGGACAAACTAGAAGGTCAAATCAAACTAGATTCAAGGAACATATGACTCATCTCAGATATGGTAGAACAGATAGGTCTAGTTTTTAGTGGCGAGATACAGTGAAATACACCGTAGTGCCCTCTTTGGCATGTTGCCCGTGGAGTAGTTGTTTTCGGCATCTCCAAATAAATAGATAAGTCTAGTGTTGCCCAACATGCATTTGAGAAGAACCATAAAATAGATAGTAGCAATTAGAGACTACTTAGGAATGTGACAAATTCCAGACAGCTCTGCGGATGCTTTTGAGAGTTTGGAAATTGCTAAATGTAAAAATAGTATAAATGGTGACAGAGGGCCAATCCCATATAGCCCGCTTTATTGGTTAGTAAGTCACGGTTCACTGATCCGTTGCGGCGGTTCACTGATCAGTCGCGATGGTTGACTGAGCGGTCGCGACGGTTGACTGAACCGTAGAAATAGTTTAGGTATAAATAGAACACAACCGCGTAAAATCGAGTGCAGTATAGTGTTTTGGTGTTATGTGGAAAACTACGTCAGTGATATCTTCACAACAAATAAGGTTCCAACCCCCTTCAAGATTACCAATATTCTTTCTTTCATAAAACGTTTTAATAAGCTTCATGAAAGTTGTAGATAATCTAATTCTGCATCTTATAGACAGCATCTTGCGTTAACTTTTTTTAGGTTTTTAATTTTTTTTTATTGTCAAGTTTTCCATGACTTTCTTTTCACCCTGTATAGAACCCATATCAATTTTTGGCACAGGTTTTAAAAAAAACACTCTTAGTTAACGTTTGTCTTAAATTAGACTTCAGTGGATGTGTATCGACGAAAAAAAAATATCTTATTAAAACTAAATATCTTGAAATGTGTGACATTTCGTATAATATAGGACTATTATACACAAAATACCTACCCCCTTATTTTATTCGTAGAATAAAAATTAGCATAAAAAACATATGGAAACATTTAAAAAATGAAGTTATTATGTGACCAGAAAAAGTGGAATAGGTAGGTACCTTGTGTTACTGAAAATATATTTAATTTTTCTTGGTCCTATTGGATTTGTTCGGCCTTCCTGCTAAGGAAGGTCACATGATGGTTCAGTCAATTATGGTGGACTTTAAAGAGTGTCCGCTTATTCATTAACACATACACACAAATAATATATATATATTTTGACAAATTGCGTAATTTGGTAACCAATGGTATACTGAAAAAAACAAGACTAACTTGATTATTGGTTTTTAAGTTATGTCAGGCTTGTTTGAAGAGCTATTGAAAAAGGACATTCGCTCAGAGCGGCTTTTACGCTCTATCGAATGATGTAAACAGTTTTTTTAAGTAACGTTTCATATCTTCAGAAACATCAACTTAATTTTTTCTAATATATAAACTCCATTAATATGTTTATATCATTCGACACCATTTTTCGTTGTAAATTCAATGTTGTATCATATGCCATAGTTTGTTTATTGTTCCATTTACTGTTGATTATTATTTTTTAATTTATTGTTGTTTTGTTAATTGTTCTTTATTTTATTTAATTAACAATAATTGTTATTTATTGTTAATTATTTGTTACTTTCTTATTATGCTTTTGTTATTATATACAGACAGACGCAGATTATTTTGATGATGGTTTTTCACGTTCAAAACGTGATCAAACTATAGCATATTTGCGTGAAAAGTTGCTATGAGAAAGTGTCCTTTTTATTTCAGTAGCTCTTCAAACAAGCCTGAAATTTTACAAAAACGAATTTGGTTTTTTGAGGCATATTATTGGTCAGCAAATTACGCAACTTTGCCTCGATTTAACCTGGGTCTATCTCTAACGGTTTCCAGAATACGAATGTTATTGCATCCAATTTGAAACACACTGTATATATTCGTATATACGCAGTACAGAAAAATTACTAATGTCCAATGAGTCTTTTGTTTAATTTTTCAGGTTAGTTATGTTTTTGGCCCCCAAATTTGCCCGATTTGATTCCGAGTAAGTATTTAGTCTTTTCTGTAGCATTTTGGATCAATGAAAGCTTGTTTTCTGGAGTTTTTGACATATAGAGTCTGTCCTAATTATTTATTCATGATGCTGGTTCAGACCTTTTAGAAATCTGTATAATAATGTAAATGATCATGCATATTTTCCAAAATAAATATATTTTTCCCAAAATAATTTCCGAACATTGAAATCAGAATAAAATTTACTTGACGGCCGTTGAAAGATTCTCAGTAACACAGTTTAATGAAAAATAAATTCAGGAACAAGCTTTCACAATGTAAACTTCACGCTTGGCACATTATTGCTTCCACGAAAATATAAAGACTATCAATTAAATTGCTAGAGTGGGAATTGTGAATGAACAGGACTGTGAAATTCTTTGCACAACATCCTGCAATGTTAATGAAACAATTGGACATTTTCCGGAGATAAGCTCTGAATTACAATCTATAAATGCAAAAATAGCCAAGCGAGAAGTATATACGTATATTCTTGCATTGCAGATTTTGTTTTTATTGCTTTTACTGTGCATGGGTAGTGATTAATTTTATTTGAACTGTAACAGTGACGGTCGAGATGCTTGTTTATGCCATAATACAAATAAAATTGTGGACACAGTGTTTTCATAGAATATAAAATCTTTAATTGTACATATTTATAGAAAATACCATTTTATTGTATTAAACTATGCGTCATACATAACAGTATTTATTGATATAACATAACATATAACAAGAATAATTTTTAACTTATTAGTATAGTAAACAATGTCTGTAACTTATTTGTGGTGCAGCTGAATGATTCACTTTATTTTCTTTTGGGATTCCTGAAAATAATAAAAAACAGAAAAACTGTTTTTTAAAATTAACAGTTTTTTGTATTTCATCAGTTTACAGGTGGTTGAATCCCAAAAGAAAATAAAATAAATTATTAGTAAACATTTTGGTTGTTCGTAACAATCTGCTAGGAAATAAATATGTTCATTATTATTTCATCTACCAAAGAACCCTCTAAAGGTTTGTTTCTTAGAACTAATCCGAAAAACTTGCACTATGAAAAAAACAAATATACCTATATTTATAAAATTTATATGACAATGTTACATTGTTTCAACATTTCGAATAATCTCTCTATCGTTCTTTTTTCATAACACGCAGTTAAGTAAAACAGCAGTAATATATGATGTTTAGATAGAAATATCTGAGTTAATCTTGTTTCAGAGTTAGTAAAAGTAAGTGTCAAAAGGAACGCTAGTATCATATTATTTTAAATTTGAAGATAAAAAAACATTCGTCTTTACATCAAACAAACGGCGTGTTCTTTAATTCAAAATTTGGATGTGGTGGATCTAAGAAACTGGTTCTGATTGGTTGATTCGAAACATTCTGCATTCTGATTGGTCCTACAGAATCCATTACAGCAAAATGTTGAATTAAAGGACTCACACATTTTTAACGATGTCGTTGGAAGGTCTAAAAGTCAGCTGTTATTTTTGGCACTCGCTTTAACGACAGTCAGAAAACAATAATAAACAAAGCATTTAGGCATTTTCGAAATATCACATATATCTTCACATATAACCACATAGATTTTTAGGTGTGCCTGAACAACTGCAAGTTCTACCTATGTTTCTCGATAAACGCGAAATATATTGCCAGAATAATTTCAATATTGTCAGAAAATGTACTGCCTAAATCGCCCTCCATATGATGTGTTCAGCCGCTTGATGCAGCAAATGTAAATTTATTTATCATAAACAGTGTGTCCCGAAATGATGAAACAAAATTTTTTTTTCTAGTTGGGATTAAAAAAACTCTGAAACTGGTAAATTAGTAGGTATATATAAATGGTCACTTTTCTGCAATATTTGCTCGATTTTTCCTGGCAATTTTTATGCATCAATTGACCTGTTACAGCATTTTTTCTTATCTCAACATGAAGAAGATATGAATTTTGTTCCATCATTTTGCAACACCCTGTATATTTTAGTATATGATGATGATATGTAAAACTACTAAAACGATCCGGTATAGTTGTAGTTAATGAAAGGCTACCTCCTCTAAATGAACATGTTTAAGTTTAAACCATACACGGATAACCAAAATTATTTGAGCCAACTATAGAAATAAAGTTTGTATAGGAATATGAGTCCTTATACCTGTCAAAAATGTAATGTATTACCAATGACTTCAGCAAAAATCCTTGTAAAATGTAATGAAATGTAGTTAAAGATAATACTTTAAGTACATGACTGATAAAGTGATCGCAACAAAAACATTTTCAATATGAAATGTAATTTGGAGGTTAGCTGCAGACCTATAAATACGTATTTTAGTTTAAACTACATAGAAATTTCTCTATGGTTTGAACGAGCAGGTGGTCCTTATTGCTAATATGACATTATCAACATCAAACTTACGAAGTTCATCTCTTTTCTTTCCTGATTCATATAAACTAATGGGTAGCATTCTGTTTTTATTGCGACCGCAGTAGATTGGCCGTGCCAATAGATACATTTTTGAATACTTTATTTTTGCAGTCAGATCAAGAAAATTTGGTTTTCTTTGCGATGGTAGACATTCGCAAATGTTATACACAATTAATAAACGAATACCTTTGGTATAAGTATTCACAGCGTATTAAATAACTGGGCACGCTCATCTACATCCCTTTCTTAAATATAATCAAGAAGATTATGACGCTCACTAAACCACAAAAGTGTCAGTCATTAAGATATAAATGTACAACGACCTGAATATTTTTAAACAGCTTTTTGAATATCAATATATAAGTTATAAATAACGTATCATGAGAGTACTGTATTTACCGTGATAGACACATTCTACTTTAGAAATGAACTAAATATTCTATAAATATAAGATCCCATATCAATAAAGAGTAGTGAGATGATATTTTATAAAATATAGGGGATGTTAACAGCAAGAAAAACACACTACTTGGTATGCAGTATTTTATGAGATAGAAGAAACTCCAAATTTCTTCTTTTTTTCTTCGTTTCTTTCACATTCGGCTATCCTGTAAAGATATATCAGTCCCAGACATTCAACAGTGAAATCTACGTTCACGCACCAAGACGATTTTATCTAGTTTTTTTAAATTATAGTGCCTTCAGTTTAGTTAATTTTAGTTAGATACTCAGTTGATTTGTAGTTAAAACCGAATTGCAGAAACAGTATATTAGAGACCGATTTCGTAAGGTATTTTGCAGGGTATTTAATCAAAAAATGTCTCACTAAACATAGTTGCGATGTTTGCGAACAATATTCTAAAGGCCAGCAAGATCTGGGTTAATCGGCTTTATTTTGCTATAGATCTTAGTTGCCAAATAAACCCAGTTTGGGTTTATTTGGCAATTTAAATATGCCTCACAATGATTTTGTAAGCTTTATATCGTTGCTTGAAGTTTTAATTTCAATTAAACTTTAAAGTACTGTTTTACAAAACAGGGTTATTAAAACGCAATGCCAGTCGGAGTATACATTGCTGCCAGCGGAGTAGATGTTTTCGGCACCTTCTTCATTAAATAAGTAGGATTGTCTTCCTCAAAGACAATACAGGTCACTGCTATAATGGCACTTGCGAAAAAGCAGGTCGCTATCTGTCTATCAATTTGACAATAATTGTCAGACGGATAGTAGCAAACGCCAAAAGGAGCACTACTGTGTGCTTCTCACCGCCACTAACATACCAGATGCCCTTTAGGCAATCACGTCGCAGCATCATTCATCGAGTCCGCTACCGGACTCCGGCACTCCGACGAGCACAGAATAATTGCGAAACCAGTCAGGGTCTGGCAGTTGGTCTCGATGAAGGATATGATGACTCCTATGGAGATGCCGGAGTAATGTAATTCCAGTCGGGGCACATTGCCCGTGGAATAGTTGTTGTCGGCATCTCCTTCAAATAAATAAGTATATGGTTATTAAAAGTCTTGAAAACATTTGTAAGCACGTTAGATTTGTACTCCCATCGAAATATTTATCTCAAAGTTATTTAATAAAACTGTTTGGGAGAGTGAAACTATCTTTTACACTTAAATGTATAAACAGAAACTTTAGAACGACAAATAACAAAATACTTATAATTTGGAAAAATCAATAAATATATTATTCTTTGTTTAAATAAGTACATGTTTTATTTCATATAAAAATTGTGATTGTCATGATATTAAAACATATTTTTTAAAAACAAAAACCGTAAAAATATTAATTAATTAGGAACCCAAGTCACAAATCCATCGGTAACCACATCGGGCCGCCTGCGAGATATCCTTCTGATTTATTTATTTATTCTTGGGTAGAGTATAAGCTGTATAAGCAGCTCAAGAGAGACCGTATTATTATTTTAATTAATAGCAATAGCCCACGTGTCAACTGACAGATATATCCAAACTTACCGCAACGTGTAGGCACAAGATTTTTTTTTTTTTTATTCTTGTGGTGCGGGTCCGCTCCACATTTTGTTGTGTTACGTCGCTAAATATCTTATTTATTTTCATTTGCACTTGAACACCTTGTACATCAAATCTGCAACATAGAAGTGAAAAACTTTGACTTGTTTCGGGACAAAAGATGTCCCAGTAAATTATGAAAACCGCGTCCGTGTTCAGTGACGTAAACACCACGTACTCGTATTGATCAAAAGTATAAGTGACTTAAATCACCCTGTACATCATACATATATTGCGGATATGAAATTTTCATACCCTTATTTACATACAGCAATGTTTTCCTTTGATTCCTTCCCTAGAGGCGCGACCTAATGTGGCTTGTGACCACCGGTGCAAACCATAAGCCGCAATCAACTGCGTAGATATTATCGAACCGCCATTGCTTCAATGCCTATATACTTCTGCAGGACTATCCAGTGAAAGCCTGTGCTGTCTCAACCCTCGCTCGGCAGTGTTGCCACAGAAATGAAAGTACCTAGATCTGGATCTTGATATAGTTTTGTATTTCCCTTTAACCTATTCGATTTCCAAGAATTATTCAAGGGAACGCAGTGTAATTGAGAAGTCAGATATTCTATACTTTTGGCTTTCCGAGGACATTTGGGATATTTAACTTGGAAAACCCCCGGAACGGTGGAGTGTACGACTACGAGAATTTCGGTTTCACAAGTTGATAATTATTGTTCCATGGCGGTGTATACAGTGTGTCCCAAAACGATGGAACAAAATTCATATTTTTTTCTTGGTGAGATTAAAAAAGAGGCTGAAAAAGATCAATTAGTATATACAAGTTGCCACTTTTCTGCAGTATTTACGGAGCTATAACATTACCTATATTTTTTTTTTAAATAGGACGCTCCATATTTCTTAGTATAAATAGACAGCACTTCTAAAGACGAATACAGCGGTATAATGTTATACCTACTTTTTTTGTCATAGCCGTTATAGAATGTAAAAAATTGTGTAAGAGGGAATTAAATGAAAACAATAGTTTTGTACTAGTAGGTACTTACTACTTTTTATTTTATTACAGTAAATGTTCAAAGTGGTCCCCATTAAGGTGCACAATGCCCAATTCGGTATTCAAATTCGTCAATTACATTTTAAATAATATCTGGTGTTACGTTTCGAACTTCCTCCCTAATACGATCTTTCAATCCTTCCATATGGTGTCTGGTCTGTTTACATACAATTTGGTTTTTAGAAAATTCTACAAAAAATCTAATGGAGTTAAGTCAGGGGAGCATGGTGGCCATTCAAGCGACCCTCTTCTGGCTATCCACGGATTTGAGAAAACTTCATAAAGGTAATTTCTTCCATCGAGGCGAAAATATGGAGGGGCACCATCTTATTGGAACCAGACATCACCTGCTTGTAGGCATATCGTGGTCATTAGAATTAGAAAAAATTAATTCCAGGGCTGGAATCAACTCAAAACGTAAGAAATATAAATAACTGTCTCCTGTCAAATTGCCCTCAAAGAAATGTCTCAGTATGCGATTTTCTACTATTTCAGCCCAAACATTCACTTTTTGCGGTCGTTATGTTTTTCTTGCATCCAGTAAGATTTTCTGTGCCCCAAAACATAGTAGGTATTTTGTTTAAGCAAAAAGTTGCTTAGTTAGTGAAAATTATGTGATTTTTTAAGTTGGGCTGTCTTTCAAATAAATTTCTAATTTCCTCACAAAAATGTAATTATTCTGTCTCTATCATAATTGGAACAAAAACGATTCACGTTATACTCAAAGTACTCTGGTAAATTTTATGTATTTACGTTGACTGAATAAATTTCACTCAACGGTATTTATCGAGGTGTTTATTTTTTACCTACTAAAAAGATTAATATATACAGTAGGTACGTTTTTTAAACTACAAAAGAGGTCATGAAATAATCAATGCCACATAAAAGACAATTTTTTACATTATTTAAGGACTATGACGAAAAAAAGTAGGTATAACCTTATATCACTGAATTCGTCTTTAGAAGGGCTATCTATTTATGCCTTGTTTATTTATATACAAGAATTTATGCTATGAAATATGAAATATTCATTTATTTCTCGCAAATATAAGAACAACACAAAATGAAATTCATTCATTTTGTATTTATACAAATATTTAACTTATTCCTTAATTGCTCTTTTTATTAAAGTGTGCCTCATTTCAAAGAATATGAATTCTAATAAAATATATTTAATAACGGCAAAATATTCTGAATTACACGCGTATTATTTAAAAAGTTGCCATCATGAGAAAGTGTTCTTCTTTTTTCAATATCACTTCAAACAAGGCTGAAATGGAACAAAAACGGATATCCAACATTTCTCGGTTTTTCTCAAATATTTTGAAAACTAATCATGTTAGCCTTGATTTTTTAGAGGCATAATGTTGGTACCCTGATTACGCAATTTTGCCCCCATTTAAGCTAGTTCGTATCTCTTACCGTTTCCGAGATCCCTGTAGTGAGAAGCGAATTTGTAACAGCCTGTATAGATAGGTACTTTTTCTACAACCTTTGTCTTAAATGCATAAGAGAGTTCATATAAACAACCACATATCTCGGAAATTGAATCTACATGCCCGATATACATTGTATGATCTACATTTTGTGTCGGGAAATCAATAATTAAATTATTATTTTTAAAGCACGGCAAAGACACCAGTGCACAGAAATAATTGAAAATATGGCGAATGCGCCGATGTTTCGGTAATAATTTTATTCCAGTTACTCTCGATTTTTTTCTATTGAATTTCGCCGAATTGAAGTCACCGTGCAAGGAACGATATTTAAAAAATACATAATGATACAATTTCGTTTTAGATACAATGAAATAAAGACACAAAGTTTCAGGGGAAAAATTAGTGTTGAGTTTGGAAATACCACCGTACGGTTTAGAATTACTAAATTCAAAATTTATTTTAATTCTAAAAATGTTCGTAAATCTTCAAAACGCCCTATCTTGCAAAGCACTGACATAAGCCTTCTGAATTTTCAAACCAATTGAATTTTTCATGAATATTGTGAGGTAAACACGTGCTATAAGTAATAAAAAGTACATAAACGGCATGAAATTTGTACATACATTATCGAGAATTTTGTTTTAATCTCTTGACTAAATTCAAAATTGTTTTTCAATCAATGAATGACCGTTTAGTGTATATATATATTGTTATAATACCAAATTCCGAACCGCATTTCTGTCGTTTACAGCAAGAGCACAGATCTTTCCTGGCAAAGCTTTGTGGAGCGACTTGGCAAAGCAACTAAAAACCTCCCGCTTCATGGTCTTCTATCTATACAAACTGCGACGCCTTGCAATGTATGTGTCCTGTAGGAGCTTACGTTAGATAATCGATCCTAGAACATGATCTACAGTTCATGTGTTACATAACTGGACCAATCACGACAAAAAATACCTAATTGTTTAACATTTGTTAAATAAAATTTGAGTAAATTAATCTACTTTTAAAATCTTGTTGCGTTGTCTTCACGACTTTTTTAAATTTACGAAAGAGATTGCACTCTCTTCCGGTATATCTGCAAAACTCTAAGAAAACAACAGGAAGGACGTTCTCTTATGGTCACATGCTTATATTATTTTAGCAAGGACTGAACAACTATTTTGGCTAGTTGCCGAAAATCTAATGACTTCAGTCGGGAATCAGACAACTTGACGGCAATATAAACATACAATACTCGTCATTATAGAATGATAAATAAATAATAACCTGCCAGAAAATTTTTAAAAATATTAATTTATCACTCTAGACAATATCTAATTATTATACAATGCAAGTGTAGGTTTCTAACAGCTTTCTAAGGGGGCACAAATAATAATGATAATTTATCCAAATGCAACATGATCTTAAATTTAATATCGATGTAACAAAAATATACTACCTACTAAAACAACTCCTACTAGGAGTAGAAAGTGTAATGTTGAAACTTTATACTTATGAAATATTTTCTCGCGAGCAATTTTCAGAATTTTGCGCAGAATAAGGCTATTATAAATAATTTATTATAAATTTATAATCGTGATCTCACTTCCCTCAATAATTGATTATATGTATACATGTTCATTAATATAATTTAGTATAAAATTATTCTAGCAGAAATAATATATTGTCAAAAGTCCGTTCAGAAGTTTAGATTTAGAAGCTGTAATTCAACTAAAATATGGAATATAACCTCAACTTCATCTAAAAATCACTTTTGATTCCCATTTCCAGGATGGTACACCATCCTGGAAATGGGGTCGGTAAGTGGGGAACTCCCTGGATCATTTATGATTTTAGGTCAGTTGTAAATAAGAATCAAATAGCTGATCCCATTGATTTAAATCAGAAGTGACCGGATCCACGATGCAAATAAAATGCAGCTAATGACTACATCAGTTTATTTGCAACTAGATTAGATGTTAGACTCACCAATTTAACAAATAATATAGAAATTGAAACGCCTGTAGCTGTTTTAACAAATGGCAACACACATTTTTTGTTCTCATAGTGCTAGCTTAGATTTTTTAGAGTCCGTGATACTAACCAGTATATTACTTTTTTTCTTCTCGACCAGAACACATGGTTGTCGTTGCCTCCCCTGGGAAACATTTGTATGGCCGCCCATGGTACAAGGTGAGCAATTTTTAATTAAAACATCAGACATTAGACATTTACTTGTAGCTCGATACCCGATGAAGAGTATGTTTAGAATATTCGTTAAATTTTAGCTTTAGAACACTAATTTGCTTGAAAACTTGGATTCAACCTACATTCCACCCATGCAGATCAGTCATATATGTAAAAGGCAAACATGCTGTGGCAAATATATTGAAAATGTGTAAATAATTCGTTAAATGTTTGGTATCTTTCTAATTTCTTGTACTTATATCAATATTTCTTTTTGTGGGCTAGAAAAAACCGGTTATCTTTCCCTGTTTATTAATTAACACTCATGTTGCTTTGCAAAAACAGAACAGATCGATCCTTCATTCATTGTTCCTCCGCAAACAGAAAAATAAATCCAGTAATATCATGATCAGTCGCAATTATTGTAATACACTAAACATTTTGGAAACTTATACATAATCACGGATTATTGGTTTTTCATTTTATTTCATTTATTTTATATACCATAGGCTAAAAGGTTTCCGATCAGTTGTTTACCTTCTTTTATTTTTTAGAATTGCTTCATAAAACATAATAAAAGTTTAAGTATTACTTAGCACTTTCACTTCATATTGGAAGTAGACTATTATGGTGTTATTGAGTTTTGGCACATCCGATTTATTTAATTTTAAGTTTAAATTTCAATCGCACGAGGGCGCGTGCTACATTTGGGACATTGCAAATTGGACTGGTAAGTATTAATTCTATGATTGAAAACTTTTTAACATATCTGTATAGCGGCGACGATTTTACTCGAAACCAAACATTGAATGGCTTTTCACATCACCAATAATTTCTCCTATACTATCAGCAGCCTATTGTAAGTAGCCTTAAGCGTGGGAGTCAGATCAATAACTTGTCTCTGCAATAACTAACACTGCACCGGTTTTAAAGTAACGGGTCGCAGCCCATAACTAAATTTAACACAGAAAAATTAATGTGAGATTTTCGAAAAACTGCCCCCCTACTAAAAAACAATTTCTGAGGTCATTAAATATTTAACAATTTCTGTCAAACTGTACTTAAAATACGCCTTTTTGTTCTAATATAAAGTATATTTCATCAAAGTATGCAATTGGTCTATTTATATAAATAAATTGTTACTGTATAACAGTAACCGTAAGTACTCTATTACAAAAGCGTAGAAGGGCCATGTCAAGTATTTTTTTATAATTGACAGATATATGTTCAATAGGCCTAGTTGACAGATATATGTGTCAATTATAAAAAAAATATTTGACATGGCCCTTCTACGCTTTCGTACTCTATACCAAAAATTATAGAGTATGACTTATTGACAGCATATATTCGACGGGTGAAGTGGCGAGGGATCGCGATTCTATAGGCGGGTCTGGTAAGAGAGGGCCGAATCGAAAAAATATAGGACATTAACACACTTTTTTCTTTATATAGGTTAAATTAGGTCTTTCACGAATACTAGAAAGTCCAATAGTTCCCGCACTAGCAAAAACAAGGTAATAAATGACCTCGTAATTAATTGTCAAACAGAAGTTGCCTACAAACAATATACGGCGTGTTCTACGCCACTTGAACAAAGGCTGGATGTTGTCTGGAGGCTGGACATGTAAGCGGGCATGCTACAGCTAGGTTTCGACATTAGCCAATCACGTTGTTTATTTTTTAAAATACATCAGCGAGTGGCATTAAATTTCTTATCATTTTATCAATTAAAGAATAGGTATTGTCACTTTCTCTAATTTTGGCAGTACCTAAGTATAGGTAATTATTATATTTCAGTTTTATTTTAGAATATATTTTATATATAAAGTTAATCATAATTGTCTTCAAATCATTGATTGAAATTTTACCAAATATCCACATATTCATTATAATATAATTCATTAAGTATTAATGGTCGATGTAATTTATATCGAAAATAATTCTATTTTTGTTCACTGTAATACCTACACTGTATTTTCCTACCCATATGGGAGAAATATGCTTTTCCTCAATTTCATATTCCCATTGTATCCCGCATAAAATATTGGAACTAAAGGATTGATATTTACGATCTTAGCCAATCCATATAAAAAACTACTGGAGGTATTCGTTTTGCCCGAGAAAATGTATGCCTTAAAAAATTGTCCCTAAATTCTTAAAATTGAGGCTATACTTACTTCAAGTGTGCTACGACGTCCTGTCTATATGGCCATTGAAGCTTTTCTATACACGGATCATTTTAGAAGTATTTGTTCCACTTCGGGTATTTCCATTAGTTATTCTACATCATTACCGTTTTACTTATTTGGACACCCAAAATTAAAAAGTAGGAACTAAAAAGTAAGTAAGTACAAAGTAAAATATAATGTCTAATATAAGAGTTTTTCGTTAATGTTTTCAAAGTGAAAATAGAATGAAGAAATTTTCAAAATGTTACCATGTAGGTACATAGGTTACTTAACGGTGTAGGTAAGTCTGACATTTTTCTCATTGTGCAAAATTTTTCTTTAGAAAATCTGCCGACAAATTCTTATGATACAGACTTAACCTTTTATTAGAAATGTTCTAATATATAAACAATATTGTCTATATGTGCAATTGTAGCAACACATCAGAAATATTATTTATCAAATAAATATAACGAAATTTTCAACACAAATGAATTAACACTGACGTAGTTTTCCAAATAACACCAAAACACTATACTGCACTCGACGCGCGTTTTGCCAACCAAGTTGTCATCATCTGGCGATGATTAAAACTAAACCTATGGTAACACTATGTCCTATTTGCACCTAAACTATTGTTACGGTTCAGTGAACCCTTGCGACGGCTTAGTGAACCATTGCGACGGGTCGATGACCGTCGCGACGGATCAATGAACCATAATTTACTAACCAATAAAGTGGGCTGTATGGGATTAGCCCTTTGTCACTATTCTCTCAAATGCATCCAGCTGTCTGGAATTAGTTACATTCCTAATTAGTCTTAAATTGCCACTATTTATTTTATGGTTGTTCTCCAACGCATGCTGGCCGACACTAGACTTATCTGCTCTACCATATTTGAGATGAGCCATATGTTCTTTGAATCTAGTTTGAATTGACCTTCTAGTTTATCCAACATACTTTTAGTCTTTATTTTATTTACTTTCTCATTTTGTCTTTTGGATTGCCTAAAAGTTGTTGTAATTTACTTCCCGATGAATAAACCACTGACATATGATACCTATATCTTTAAAAACCTTACCAAAGCCACGGGTGAAACGAGGATCGTAAGAAGTAGATATGAATTTTGGATTTTCTCTTTCATTTTGAAAAGTCAAAGAATTGTGTCGCATTTTATCAATTAAACTTACAGAATATCCATTACTCGCAGCTATATTCTCAATCAATGCATTTTATTTTTCAAACCTCTCCTTATTTAGGGGGAAGCTTAATAGGCGATGAATTAAGAAATTGAAACTCGCCTTTTTGTGTTGAACACAATAGTGAGAGTGCTTAGGGATATATCTTAAAGCACTGGTATCTTTTCTGTATATGTCAAATTGTAACTTATTTTCACCATTTCTAATTATTATTACTTACATCTTAAGAATGGTAGTTATCCAGAGTTTTCAATTTCATATGTAAATTTAACTGACGCGAAACGACTGTTTATTTTAGAAACAAAGTTGTCAATGTCAGTGATTTTTGTATCAAACACTGCAAAAATATCATTCATCCATATCTAAACCAAACCCAGGGGAAATACTCAAGGAAACTCATAGGAAACAGATCAATGGTTTAAATTATAATTAAAACTAATACTGTTTGTTACCATTGCTGTTTTTTGAAGTTGAATTACTATTGTTTTGTAATTATGGTTTACTAATATGTGTTGAACAAAAAACACTGATAAAAATGTGTTAATCTATTCAATACCTTGCACTGAAACTTTTTTAAGATAATCGTTCTAGAAGTTAATATAGTAAAGCACAATAACAGTTATCAATTTATATTTTGATGTGTTGTTTAATTATATTGTATCTAAGGACAGTTGCATGTGTTTCTGAAATGTATTCAGATTATTTGCAAAAAGTGTTTTTTATAAGCATATTAATACCAAACCTACATGCATTTGATAGATGTGAAAGAGCATGAAGTAATGAGCATGAAGTGAGCATAATGTTGAAGTTGAAAAATACATATTTTGTTAATCGAGTTTAAGCATAGAGACCTATTTGCAATTATAACGTCGCTTCGATAAACAAAATATAAATTTTCAAGAACTGTCAAAATTTGAATAGGGAAATTTTATAGCAAGGGTATTCATAGTTAATTTAGGAATAAAAAAATAGGTACACCTCCATCTCATTTCATCCATCCTTTAATTGCCGCTAAATAGAAATAATAATAGTGGTTTCTTTAAATTAATAAAATAATTAAGGTTAGTTAATGAAATAATTTAAATAGTATCAGGTTATCTAAACAATTGTTTTTTTTTTTTTTGTAAAAAGTGGGAGGTAGATTTAAAGCTCTGAATATTGCCCTACTACCATTAATATATTGACTTATAAAATCGTTAATCTTACAAGTTGTAACTGTATGATTTTACAATATATTTTTTTAATATAACACATTGTAACGTGAAAAATGCGCCATAACAATAGTCGACAACAACAGCAAACAGGGAAGATGGGATAAAATATTAAATTTTATTGGAAAGGGCAGCTTAAGTAAAAATTCGGGGTTCGCCCCAGATTATATTGCGTATACATATAACTACTATATCTAAGTTGGCGTGATCTAAAGTCAACCCTGGGCCTGACTAATCCATGATGTCAGATGTATGTATGTTTGTATGATGATGAGAATGCCTATATCTTCATTATGCCTATCAGGCGAGCCGGTGGCTCAGGGTTTAGCGTCTCGATCGCTCAACCCAGAACTCGTAGATCAAGGCTTATTCGAAGGGATGGCCTGCCAACCATCCTGGCGATGGCCTAGGATGGGAAGAATGTCAACTTGGTGTTAATGTGAGAGATTAAAATCAGTTGATGTTTGACTTGTCCCCCTAACTAATGAGGTTTTCCAGGTTTCCCTCATTCCAGCACTGAATGGTGGTTAGGGCCTACCAACGTAAGCCGTTCCTGAGGCGCAAATGCGGCCGCGAAATAATAATATGCGGCCCCCTCTCCCACACAAGTCTTAGACTTTCGGGCTAATCCTTGTGATTAGCCCGGAATGAGGGGTAGAGATATTATTATTATTATTATTAAAAAAAAAGATATTATTCAATTAAAAGTTTGTTATATTTTTTTTGGCATTTAATTCACTCCGGAACGCATAAGTTAAATTATGTAGGTCACTATAGTATTAAATGATGACATACCTAATATATGGTTAGTTCGAAGATTTTTCAAACCAACTACTACTCGTACTACCTAACTAACGAAGATTTTTCGAACTAACTAGTTCGAAGAAGAAGGTTTGAGACTTTTTAATAATATCAAATGTTTTATTTTAACGTTAATTTTTTCAAAACAAAATGAGATTTAGATGTTGTACACAAAGTACTAATAATAATGATCGATAACTGTATAATGATAATAATAATAATAATAATAATAATAATAATAAGCTGACACCATTACCCCAGTTCTAGGCTTCAGTATGTTTTATCCACAGTAGAGGGTAGAAGTGTCTGTAGAATTATACTGCTGAAGATAGCCGATCCACCATGGATATTTTGGGTCAGCCATTTTGAACTGTACTATCTGACCAGTCAATTTGTTGGGAAATTTCATTATAGATAATTCACTAACACAACAAAATGAAATTGTTTATGGTAGAGTTCAAAATGTCGGCGTTATCTTTATTCATCTCTTAGTCCAGGGGTCGGCAACCTTTTGAGTCGGAAGAGTCAAAAATTGCAATTTACAAAATTTCAAAGTTTTTAAAGAGCCACAAAATTTTTTTTACCAGCAATAAATAGTACTCGCATAAATAAAGTTTTTTGATAAAAAAAAATAATCTATTTATTCATAAGAAAAAATATCTATTTATTTATATATAAGTAATGTTTTTCACAACAAATTAGATAATATATATATGGCATTATTAGATAATTACTTATTATTTAAGTAAAAAATTAAAACAATTAAACATTTACTTACAACACTAACTTGTACATACTTCAATAACAAACAATTGAGCAAACAAATTCAATGGGAGCGTTGAATCGATTCAGAACGATTTTTAAATGTTTTTTTTTTTTTTGATAAAAATAAATAATATTTGCGTATGGAACTAAAGAGCCGCAGGTTGTCGACCCCTGTCTTAGTCTAAAGGATGGCAGTATGATTCTCTAAGTATGTGTTTTTTTTTTATTATTTTGCATGTTTGTTGATGTTTTTATTTATTTTTTAGGGTATCCTGGGGGCCTAGGCGAGAGGAGACATGTCCGTCGCCTCTGATTCATTCTCTGAGGAGGAGGTCAGCCTATTCCGTCCATTCACACGCGAGTCACTTGCGGCGATCGAGGCTAGAATCGCGGAAGAACATGCCAAGCAGAAGGAGCTCGAAAAGAAAAGAGCTGAAGGAGAGGTATTTCACTTTCCAAAAACATTTCATTGATTGTCATTTACTCACTTCACGACTCGAGTTATTATTATTATTATTATATAAATACTAGGCTTTATTTCGTTATGTTGTAGCAGAGACTTATAGAATCTACAGTCTCTGGTTGTAGTTAATCAAGGCATCAATGTTTATCAAAATATTCAAGTCTAGTACCAGGTATGATAAAAGTAGGTAGTCAAAAATACGGGTCATATAAGATATGAGAAAGGAAAATGTATTATTTGAATTATTTTTTTTTCCTTAATTTTAGCAATATAGTAATTTACTTAATTTACTGTGGAATTCTCTAAGAACTTTCACGTCTTTGTAAAAATAATAATTATAGGTACTCTGAAAATTAGCATTCATTTTTATTCATTTTTCAGAAGAAAATCATTTAAAAATGTTACAAGGAACATTTTACCAATACGGTTTTTTGAGAAAATGATTGTGTTTCTAAAAATACATCTATATTTCTGTTAACTAAAGTTCACTTTTGAATACTTTTAGTTCATAGTTATTTCCGCATCGCCCACAAGGGCGTGCAAACGCCACCTTAATGCTAAAAGATCGTCTTTAATTTTTAAGTATTAAGTTTTTATATAAATAAGGGAAATAAAGAAATACAAAATAGAAACCAGTAGGTAAGTAGGTAGGTAGGTACTACGCTACTTAAAAATATATTAATTCCTGAGGTGAAGTACCTATACGTGATGGGTAGGTACTTAGGAAATAATCAGTCAATTTCTAGATCTTATCAAGACAAAGTTATGAATGTATAGCATATATATATTTACAAAGTATAGAACATATAGGTACATATACGAATAGGTTTAATATTAATACAATTTTGCGTTTACATTAATAAAAGCATACCTACCTACATTGCCAAAATCCAAAATTAAATTATGATTCCTGGTCCAGTTTATCATATGGGTAGGTACTTAGATGCCAGTAACGTTTTTAAATGAAATATTTTGATAAACTGATGATATGCAAAGTGACCCATGAAATTTTTTTTTCATCATGGTTATCAAAAAAATTAAATATTTTAAACTGGTGTTCAAATACGTTTTTTTATTCTGTATCTAGCTCATTGTACATATAATTAAGTATGTTTTACCCTGTTGACACATCAAAACCGACACTCAGTCAATAAAAAGATTATTACATGAATTACTCTGTACTTCTGTATATGTACCTACTGAACACGGATTATTTGTATCAATACCCTACAAAAGATATACCTACTTTACCCCAGTAGTATTAATACAAATAATTATATCCCAACAGAATAAAAAAATTTTGAGCATATAAAAACTTCATAGTTTTCATTATTTTTGTTAATGGATACCTACACCTTGACTTATTTTTCTGTGTATATAAACAAATACTTTTATTTATTTTCCAAGGACTCTATGTATGTAACCAGTGCTTGAAATCTGCATGTCTATGTATACATGTATAGTAAGTTTTATAAAAGTAATGTATCACACAACTATTATTACATATTAAGGCTATACCCGTATTGGCGGTCATTTGAAAACGGAAGGGAAAGTTAGCTATGGCGCTTTCTTTTTGTGTTACTGTGAACCGCGCCATTCTTTTGTTACTCATACTAGGGCGAAATTTATACATTATCATATCATAAACATCACCAGTTTCCTTCAGCTATTTAATTCTGTGGTTTGTCATAGTAAGGAATAACAATAATATACATATACATTTTATTATTTATAGAAGCAACCATTAGAACTACCATGGAAGTGTTGAGCTACACACCAGATGAACGTACTTCTCATGTTTAAATTGGTATTATTGAAAAGTTTAAAATATAAGAGATTCCTTCGTTTTTACATTACGATTAAAAAATTTGCTTTCCATATAATTTGTATTTCAGTCAACAAATTGCACAGTTGGGCAAAATCAATAGAATCGTAGGGTAGGTAGGTATCTATTGAAGATAGAAAAAATCTAATGCCACACTTACTGTTTAAAAATAGTTAAGGTATCGAATTTCTGATTTGATAATACAATTAAATTTGAATGTCTTAAATATAGAGCTAGCAAACATGCCATTACATTTTTTCTGTTTCCGTAGTAGCTTTTAGATACCCTGCAATTCCATAGAATTTGTCAATTCAATCTGAAATATAAATTAAACAAATAATGTTCTCTGTGCATTAATGTAAGACGTATAGGTATAGGTATATTTTATAAAGTATTTTAACAATAAATTTAAAGCAAAGTTAAATGATAATTACTAAAATAATTATTGAAACAACATAAATATATAAGATATACCTAGATATCGAGGCTCTAATAAATGTTCTATCGATGCATAAAAAGATTTTAATTGTAATAAGAATATTAGGTACTGTTTAAATATAATAACCCTTTTGTTACACTATACAAGAATAAGGATAATAATAAAGATTAATAATATGTATAAGTTATATTTTACACCCCCTTACTATGACTTGAAACCATCTGAACCGTGTGACATAGTCTAGCTACTTGAGCAGTGTTATGTGCTTATCAATGTTAAACCATCTAACCTTTATTGCAGACCGGTTTTGGACGCAGGAAAAAGAAAAAAGAAGTAAGATTTCTCCAATAAAAATGCTAAAACAGAGTTGCTTTTTAGCTGACTAATGCCTCTGACGATTTTTCCAAATTCTGTTGGGAAACGCCATGCATATATGGTGTACAATAGATCATCTTGTTTTCTTGTGTTTCCTTCGTCTTTCTTTTCATATCGTCAGTAGCATCTGAGGATAATGCTTTGTTACTGCTTGATTAGAGCATTTTGCATTTGCAACTATTGAGACATTGCTTTACACCTTAAGACACCCACACACACACACACACACACACTCACACACACACACACACACACACACACACACACACACACACACACACACACACACACACACACACACACACACATATATATATATTTACACTTTTTCACAAAGCACTTAAGTAACTCTGAATTAAAATATGTTTATTCTGGGTAAATACCAGGATAACTATTGGTATATACACCGTAGGTATACCTAATATATTGTCGCACAATTTTTTTGCCACAAATTATGTAGCTATATACATCATTTTTATATCATTGCTTTACCTCAGTAAAATATAAGTTAAAACAATGTTTATATTACAGAGATAAAAAATTATTACTCAAACATAAATCACTGACAACTGTAATTTTTTGGAACTTAATATGCCAAACTTGGAACTTGGTTATTTAATATGCCAAAACATATCTTTGGCACTTTACAACCCTTGAACGTATTTCTTATTTTAATTATACATTTATTACCTATCACTACATTCATTTGATTGATTTTTTTTTAATTTATCAAAGACTTCTGCTTGCCGATTGCTCCTCAGCACTGTATATGACTATATAATTTTAAGTTGTTCTTTGTCTTTTCAGCTATAGACAGTTTCTTTATAGTGTAACTATCGTTGTGAATGTTAGCAGCAAGTTTAATAGCGCTTACTAGGTATGACTGCCATACTTTGGGTAGATAGCCACAAATATATTCACTTTACACTATTACAAACGCACCATTTTATTCGCTATATTTACATTTATATTCCTAGCAAGTAATAATAAAAAATAAACTGTTTATAATCTCTGTCACATTACTTTCGATAAAAACAAAAATCTTGTACCTCATTAGACACTTTGATGAACTTACTGAAAATAATGATGTCGATTATGCCAAACTAAATTCTAATTAATAAAAAACAATTATGAACTAAATTAGTTTAAACAAAATTAAAGAAAAAAATAGGTATAATATTTTTTCATGATTTGAACCTAAACCTTACTTTATAGTCGTGACTTGTCCAAAGAAGTAAACGTTGAAAAACTAAAAAGCACACATATGCTATATAAACTGAAGTATACACTGCATGGATTTAGAGAACCTAGAAACATTTTGTGAAACAACAAATCCAATCCAATATTCAACTTTGGCAATGACTGACATCCGAGGCTTGATCTTTGAATCGCAAATAGATAATTTTGCATGTTGCATCTAGATAGATTCTCTACAGGATCTACTTTGAAAGATTTATTTTTTATTATACATACTACACTTCCCTGAAAATTATCTAATTAAGTTTTAAATTTGATATTTGTGGTATAGGGTCAGAAGACAACATAATTTGTATAACACATTTGTAATTTGGTTAAAGCCTTAGGGTGGTTTAATTCATTTAATATTGATCATGGGGATGATCATTTATACCTACTTACTTAAAAAATACACATTTTTTTGTTTGAAGAGGTAAAAGTAAACTAATTCTTAAATACCCTGAAACTGAAGAGTCTAATAGGTTGATGACTTTATGAGGCCACTTTGGTGATAACTTCTGCAGATGTATAGTATGAGTTGAACCAGTTATACGAAGGGGAAAAGGTATTGCTCAATGCTTGAAACAAAATCATAATTTCAAGTTGATTGAGAATGATTAAGATGGGAATATAATTCATGTTAGAAAATGTAGTATAACACAATATAACTAATACTCTTAATACTAATATCAATTATCAAAAGAGTTAGGTACTCGAGCATCATGTGTTTATATACTATTTTGGATGTTTCAATTATATAAACCTTATAATAATATAAAGATCACTTAAAAATTTATTTAAAATTTCACACTAAATTCAGAATCAAATACAAGTATTTCAAATTTAGATGAATTAAACTTTAAAATTTTCTTCTATTTTGATGGTAAATCAAAATCTGTATTTAGATAGGCGTACATCAGTATGTAATAATTTACTAAAGTCGGCATCTCTAAAATAAGGTGCTTGATTTACCTACTATAAACATTTCAAATACTTTAATTTTGAGTTAGGCATAGGGTTCTTTTCATTTTAAAGGGTCTAAACCTACTTGAAAAACTGACTAAAGAACTCAAATAAGGCTTTGAGCTATTATGCATAGTAATGGCTTAGTTGTAATGAGACATAACATTTGATCCTGAACACTTTTCCTCAAAAAGTTCTTGTAAAACTTGAAAGAAAGATTTCTTGATAGTGTATCTGCCTTGGGGCATACTTAATTAAGTGCCTGAACTATTATGATCTTCAAAGCAATATGAGTGAGTGGTTGAATTACTTACTCCAACCATTGGGCGAGGGTTTTCGATATTTAGATATATGCTTAAATTGTTCAAATGTTCAAACAAATTGACCAGGTACTTGAACAGATTACAGATGCAACCACTTCTAGCAGGTATTTAAGTAGAATATGGAGTTTAAGCATTTCGTCCAAGTGCTTGTGCAGTTCTCAAGCACTTCCGGGAATGCTTCAGCACTCTGGTAGTAAATTATTAGATATGAATGTAAGTCTGTTCAAAAATGTACAGATCTTAGACATAATGGGATCAAGAAAGTGTCACAGCATTAAAAGTAATTATGTCGTAGATTCGGTATGAGGACGAGGACGAAGATGAAGGTCCGCAACCAGACCCAACATTGGAGCAGGGCCTCCCAATCCCGGTACGTCTCCAGGGCAGCTTTCCTCCAGAACTGGCCAGTACGCCGCTTGAAGACATCGACCCTTTTTACCATAACCAAATGGTAAGAACTCCAGCTCAATCACTATATCAGTTAAAGGGCCTCACTAAGTACTTTTTATTAGATCGATTAAAAAATACTTACACTTAAATTTAAATATATATATATATATATATTAATTTTTATATGTAACAATAAAATTATTAGTAAGTTATTAAGTCGTAACTACAGTAGTCACCTATTTGTCTATGCTATTATATACTTGATTATGACTTGATATATTACTGACAATATTGTCAATAGACCTAGATAGTGATCAGCTTCACAGGTGTCATTACTTCATTTGAATAAATGGATAGAGCAGACCAATAAAGAGCACTACTCTGCATCATACCATTTTATACCGTGAGTGTCCTCATAATTCATAAGTTCCTTATCTATGACATACTAAGGAGAACTAACAAGTTTCAAACTGGTTTGTTAAGTGGTTGATGCTGAGGGATAATGTGGCTACCGAGTAGGAGTGTCCGACAATTATTTTAAGTAACCTAGATGTTTTCGCTCAATTAAAATTTTCATTTAGACCTCTCACCATAAAATTAAACAAATTCTAGATTACATACTTAATCCATACTAAAATGTTTTTTGTTTCAGACTTTTGTAGTTGTAAGTAAAGGCAAGGACATATTTCGGTTTAGTGCAACAAACGCTCTTTGGATACTTGATCCATTTAACCCAATTCGACGGGTGGCCATTTATATCCTCGTACATCCTTTATTTTCCCTCTTTATTATTACTACAATCCTCGTCAACTGTATCCTTATGATAATGCCTACAACTCCCACCGTAGAGTCAACCGAGTAAGTACACACCTTTTTTTAAGAAAGGCTTTCTCGGGAAAGCTATTCCTAACCCAAGGGTCTATCTCTAAGGTGTCTATCGTGAATCATAGCTGGTTTTCTTTGAAATTTTCGTGGGAATAGCTTTTCCAGCAGTTTCAATAGATATACAAGATATTTAAAAAATTAAGGGGCTCTGACAATATATTCCTTTGCAGAGTGATATTCACGGGAATCTACACATTCGAATCAGCTGTGAAGGTGATGGCGAGAGGTTTTATTCTTCAACCGTTCACCTACCTTAGAGATGCATGGAACTGGCTCGACTTCGTAGTCATAGCTTTAGCGTGAGTAGCTTAGAGAATAGAGGATTAATATAGTTTAGATCATTCACTTCTGACTTACATTCTGTTAGTTTTACAACATACCGGAATTAAAATTACACATAATCCACCTACAGTGATCTAGAAATGGTTTATTTGTTCTTCCGATAAAATTAACTAAGACAAGAACATGTCATGTGGAATTAAAAAATTATTAACGCAAATTTTTTATGTCCTTACTAAGAGATTTTTAGGCCACACCATAAAATTAGCCACAGAAATATAATGACAAGTTTCTATTAAAACTATACACTCCTATCACTACACAACACTATATGCACATTATTTTTAAATACCCTAACAATTTGTCCATCAGTAGATTATTAATGTTCAACAATAGGTATGTACCTACTTATTTGCAAACTCTCCAATATTTCTCCTAGAATCTAATAAATTAGCAATTGCTAACAATTTTAGCAAGAGATAGATTTTTTTTAATAAATGGATGGATAAATGTGGAAACAGGTGTGCTAAATCAAATATATGTTGGAAAATTTACCAATTTGAGAGTTTGTTTAAATATTTAATTTTCCGTGATACTTACGGCTTCGTTAACAAGTGTTATGTTTAAAAAAACATTTGAAAACGACATCCCCTATTCCATTTTATTTTTTGATGGCAAATTACTTTATTTCTACTAATGGTTACTGTACCTAATACTACATTTATTTTCACAGCTGTATAATTATTTTCTTATTGGCTTTTAAACAGTGTTTGTAATTTTGGCTAATTGCAATAAAACATACTTCAAGTGAGTTTATTGTGATTGCAGTTGTCTTCATGGTTGTAGAATAAAATAAGTAGTTATATTATTGTTTAGAAAATACTATATATGTACCAAAATATTAGACCACCAAAAATTACTATAGAATAGTTTAGAACTATATTCAGTTAGCATAATTTAAAATAGATCCTATGTAGTAGTGTACCCTAGTATATAAAAACTATATTGTTACAAAATTATATGCATTATGATGTAAAATGTGTTGTCTTGTATAAAGTGGAAAATTAGTTGAAAAAATTATATTACAAAAGCTTTTTAGTGAATTTTTAGAAGCAAATTGTTAAACCATGTTGCATACTTAACTTTCCTGCATTTTCAGTTATGTTACAATGGGTATAGACCTTGGAAATCTTGCTGCCTTAAGAACGTTTAGGGTACTTCGAGCTCTAAAAACGGTTGCTATCGTACCTGGTAAGTACCTACATCATTAACAAGATATTTATTTATTGAGCCACCACCGATGTTTACTAATTGAGACGAAACACCAAAAAGGTAAAATTAGAAAAGCGATAAAACTCAATTTGAACTGTGATTATATTGTATTCCAATACTTAAAATTACCTAATTAAAAATCTATACATATTAAACTTCTTCAGTAGCATTAAATTTGATATAAATAAAATGCATTATTTTTTATCTTAACAAACTTTCTAGGTTTGAAGACTATTGTTGGAGCTGTTATCGAATCTGTAAAAAATCTACGTGATGTGATAATTTTAACTATGTTTTCTCTTTCCGTTTTTGCACTGATGGGTTTACAAATTTACATGGGTGTCCTTACACAAAAATGCATTAAAAACTTTCCAATGGACGGTTCTTGGGGAAACCTAACTGATGAAAACTGGGAGAATTTCGTCAGCAATAAAAGTAAGTTGTTGCAAATACTTGACTTCTATCCTTCAGTTGACATGTTTTAGCTAACTGGTTCTTCGACCCTGACAAAGGTGAAATACCCTTATGTGGAAATTCCTCAGGCGCTGGCCAGTGTAAACCCGGGTACACTTGTCTGCAAGGTTATGGTGATAATCCAAATTACGGCTACACTAGTTTTGATACATTTGGATGGGCCTTCCTTTCTGCCTTTAGATTAATGACTCAGGATTATTGGGAAAATTTATATCAGCTGGTATGTTAGACAATCTTGTAAGGTTTCCATTACCTCTTTAAACAAACCTGTTTAATGTTTCAGGTGTTGCGATCAGCTGGCCCATGGCACATGTTGTTTTTTATTGTCATCATATTTTTAGGATCTTTTTATTTAGTTAATTTGATATTGGCTATCGTCGCTATGTCTTATGATGAACTGCAAAAGAAAGCAGAGGAAGAAGAAGCGGCGGAAGAGGAAGCCATTAGGGTAATTATTAAACAATACAAGACAACGATATTGCTTGTATCTTTGTCCAATAAATTGATGCAGACACTACTTGTGGTTAATTTAACTAATTTTGATTAACTAAAAGAATCAAGCCTCTAAGCAGGACTCACCTGAACGCAATTTTTAGGAGGCAGAAAAAGCGGCGCAGGCCAAACAAGACCGAGCAGATGCAAGAGCAGCAGCAGCAGAGGAGCGTCAGGCAGCACTACAAGCATCTTTAGCTGCGGAGACTGGCCCAGATATAGTCAAGTCACCCTCCGACTTCTCCTGCCACAGCTATGAGCTCTTTGTGGGAGCCAAAGGCCACGATGATAATAACAAGGAGAAAATGAGCATTCGATCTGAAGGACTAGATTCTGTGAGTGAGCAGCGAAGAATACCTAATCCCACCAAGATGCGGAAAGTCAGCGCTGTAAGTGTCCTGATATTTATTGGACCCCATTTGAAATTAGAAAGATTTTAAACGTTGCTTATGAAATTATCTCAAAATTACAGCCCTTTTTGTATTTCACCTTGGGGGGTTGTTGACACACACAAAGACTACTACAACTATCTATACCATCTATGTATAAAAAATTAATTTTATACAAATTAAGGGTCCGCCATTAGTGTGTCAACGGAGTGTAGCTTATAGATTTCTAGGGATATTACTATGAAATTTAGTACGTTGGTGTTGAAGGAGGAAGGCACATTTTTAAATTTTCAATTTTTAATGATGGCCATATACAGACTGGTCAAACGAACATATATTTTTTTATGGAACATCCATTTTCAATTGAATACCCATATTTTCTTCAGTACCCAAATTTCTAGATTTTTGCTGTTTCAAATCTGATAATATATTTTTTACTGTAGTAGTAAAATTTAAAATTTGGCGCCGCCTTCATGCCGAATGTCAAAAAGGTAATATGGCGGGAAAAGTTAGTTAAGATAAGGGGGAGAAGAATACCGCATGTCTGTGAATTATTATTGTAAAAACTTATGTGGCAGCCTGCATTTATTTGGAAATATACACATTGTTGTTTGTATGTGCGAGTATTAAATCACATCCCCTACAATCTCAGGTGTGGGGTACAACGGATTCGTGGATTTATCAAGATAATTTAAGTTAACCTAGAAACCACGTGTATAACCAGATACACAAATCACTTTTTGAAAAAAAAAAAAAAACAAAGTAATTGCCTCAAGATGAGTGCCAAGGATGTCCCTGAAGATGTTTTTGAAAACTTTGTGCAAAGTCGTATTAACCCTTCGCCAAGTGTTAATAATGGTACAACCAGCACAAGTGGCACGACTCCAGAAAGTCTAATGACAACTGTAAACGCCTTACTAGAACAAAATGCCCAAATGTTGAATCTTTTAGCACAAAGCCAGAACGCCGGTGGTGCTATACAAAATTTTAATGTTATGCCTGATCTCAGCAAAACCATTGATGTTTTTAACGCAGAAAAGGGGCCGCAACAAGCTTCTGAATGGCTGAGACAAATTGAAACTACTGCTACTTTACATTCGTGGCCAAAACCTTTTATTTATGAAACTGCAAGATCCCACTTAGTAGGTGCTGCAAAGTATTGGTACCAAGGACGTAGCAAGGAGATAAAGAACTGGGATGAATTCAAAGCAGCGTTCAAAAAAACGTTCCTCTTTGAACGAAGTAAGACTGATTTGTGGAAGAAAATGCAGTCACGAACACAGCTAGCCAAGGAGAATATACATATGTATTTTCATGAAAAAGTAAATTTGTGCAAAGAACTGGATCTATCGTTTTCTGAGATAAAAGAACAAGTTCTCATAGGCCTATGGTCACGAGACTTATGCAATTATCTTATGTCAAGGCTTCATGCCAATGAAGATGAACTGTACCAGGATGTAGTTTTCCATGAAAGAGTGAGCGGAGCTCGTCGAGGCAGAATTAATGAAAGGATTGATATCAAGTCGTACCCAATAAAGAAGGAGGAGAAGCCAAATGAAATCAAAGCAGAAGTGAAAACAGCAGCTGCGTTTACAAGAGGTGTCAAGCAAGAATTTAAATGTTACAACTGTTATGAAAATGGACACTGTTTTACTGACTGCCCAAAGCCAAGACGTGCCAAAGGATCCTGTTTTAAGTGTGGAGCACAGGACCATCAAAGAAGAAACTGTCCAGAGCTACGACCATCTTCAACTACAGTCACGGAGAAGAAGGAAGGGAGCACCCTATTGGTAGACGAAGCAAGCCCGATAGCCCCTTACATGGTTCCTTTAAGCTTAGAATTAAATGATGATCGTAAGACTGAAATATCATTAAATGCATGTTTAGATACTGGTAGCCCTATTAGTTTGATAAAATGTTCATTGTTGCCACCAGGTTCTTTTAAAACTGACTTAGATAACCATCGTTTTTGTGGCATAAATGGTAGCGAATTAGAAATATTAGGTCTCTTTAATCAAACTGTTAAAATTCAAGATATTATTATTCCCATTTCTTTTTATGTAGTGCCCGAGAGTACAATGAACTTCTCAGCTTTGTTAGGTAGAGATTTCACAACTCTAGAAGATTTTCAAATTAGCATTGGCAAGGAAATAGAAATTAAAAGATTAGAGAAGTTAAACTCGAAAGTAGAAACTGAAATAAATCAACTAATGTTAATAGATATTGACTCTGATAAATTGCCTCTTCTGAATATTAATAAAGAATTGCCTTTTAGTGTTCAAAATGATGAAAAAAATATTGTCTATGATTATTTGTATAAGCCTAAACCAGATAAACCAGAAGTTGATTTTGAATGTAAAATAATTGTTAAAAATGATCAGCCTTTTGCATTTAGACCGAGAAAATTATCTTATGAAGAAAAAGGTAAATTACAACAAATTTTAGATGACTTATTACAAAGAGGTATAATTAGAGAAAGTTATTCACCTTATTGTAGCCCTATTGTTTTATTGAAAAAAAAGAACCAGACTGATTATAGACTTTGTATCGACTATCGAGAGTTAAACAAAATTACTGTAAGAGATCATTTTCCCCTGCCTTTAATAGAGGACCAATTAGATTTACTTAAGGATAAAAAATATTTCACATGTTTAGATTTGAAAAGTGGTTTTCACCATATTAAAATGTCCGAAGATTCTGTTAGATACACTTCATTTATAACTCAGTTAGGACAATTTGAGTATTTACGAGTACCTTTTGGTATTTCAAATGGTCCATCTGTTTTCTGTCGATATGTAAATAAGATTTTTCAAAAGTTAATTAAGAATCAAAAGATTTTGATATATCTTGACGATATTATGATTGCTACTGAAACAATGCCTGAACATTTGTCAATTCTTTCTGATGTTTTGGATTTAATGGTAAAAAATTTATTAGAATTGCGGTTAGATAAATGTTTCTTCATGAAAACTGAAGTAATCTATTTAGGGTATTCAGTAAATTCAGAGGGGATTAAACCAAATCCTGAAAATGTTAAGGCTGTACATGAATATCCAATTCCCGATTCGACTAAAAAAGTCCACAGATTTTTAGGCTTAGCTTCATACTTCCGAAAGTTTATACCTTCGTTTGCAGTAATCGCTAAACCCTTATATGACTTAATCAGGAAAAACCAAGCATTTCATTTCGGAGAAACTGAACTCTGTGCGTTCAATACTATTAAAGAAAGATTAGTTACTGCACCTATTCTAGCAATATACTCACCTTTCTTAGAGACAGAACTACATTGCGATGCCTGCTGTAAGGGTTACGGTGCAATTTTATTACAAAAACAAAAAGATGGATTTCTCAAGCCAATTTCATATTACAGTAAAAGAACTACAGATTTTGAGTCAAGGTTGCATAGTTATGAACTTGAAATGCTAGCTATAATTAATTCTTTGAATAGATTTCACATATATTTGCAAGGAATTAAGTTCAAAATAATCACTGATTGTAATTCTATTAAACTGGCATTAAATAAAAAGGAAATTAATCCTCGGATTAATAGGTGGGCTCTTATATTGCAAAATTATAATTATGAACTTGAACATCGCGAGTGTAATAGAATGAAACACGTTGATGCACTGAGTAGAGTAAATTCTATTTTATTATTAGAGGAAAATACACTAGAACAAAACTTGTCAATAGCACAAAATTTAGATAAAAATATTAAAAAACTTAAAGAACAGTTACAACTTAAAGAAGACAAAAATTACGAATTACAAAACGGACTTGTGTATAAAAAATTAAAAAATAAAATTCAGTTCTATGTTCCTGAAGTTATGGAAAATCAAATAATACAAAATTGTCATGATCATTTAGGGCACTTAGGAGTAGATAAAACTGTAGAATATATTTTGAGATCGTACTGGTTTCCTGAGCTGAAACAAAAAGTAAAAAATTATATAAGTAATTGTATTAAATGCTTAACTTACTCACCAAATTATGGTAAAAAAGAAGGAACGTTGCATAACATTCCGAAAGGGAATAAACCATTTTCGACATTACATATTGATCACTATGGTCCATTAGAAAAGTCACCTACTGGAAAGAAGTACATATTTGAAGTTATAGATGGGTTTACTAAATTTATTAAACTGTATGATGTAAAGTCTACTAAAACAGTTGAGGTCATTCATAAATTAGAGGAATATTTCAATTATTATAGTAAGCCACTTCGTATTGTCTCGGATAGAGGTACAGCTTTTACGAGCAAAGAGTTTGAAAGATTTTTGGATAACAATAATATTGAACATATAAAAATAGCGACTGCATGTCCCAAAGCAAATGGACAGATCGAAAGGGTCAATAGAGATTTAACACCTATTTTATCTAAGCTAACTGAACTTAAAAATAAATGGCCAAAAAACTTACCTCTCGTAGAGTTTGCTGTCAATAATTCTATCTGTAGGTCCACTAACCAAAGCCCTTCAATGTTATTATTTGGTATAAACCAACGTGATCGAAATGACTATTTAAGAAGCTTCGTTGAATTACAAAATGATACTGAACGAAATTTAGATTGCATGAGACAAGAGGCGCAAAACCAAAACCTAAAAGTACAAGATTATAACAAAAAGCAATTTGATAAAAGTCATAAAACGCCTTATCAGTATAAAATCAAAGATTATGTATTGATTAAAAATTTTGATGTGACACCTAATGTCAATAAAAAGTTAATCCCGAAGTACAAAGGTCCGTATGAAATTAAAAAATTATTAGGCAATGATAGATACCTTGTCACTGACATTGAAAATTTTCAAGTTACTCAAAGGCCATTTGAAGGAGTTTTCAGTTCTGAAAATATGAAACTGTGGCTTAATTCAAATTAAGTTCTTTACTACTGTTAGAATTTAAGTAAAATTAGGTTATTAAGTTCCTATGTGTGTTAGTATTTAGTCTGTTATTAGTTAAGAAAGTGTAAGATACTTACCTTAAGCACTATGTTATGATACTCACCTTATGTTTCAAACCTTATGTAAACCTTATGTATGTCACCTTATGTAAACCTTATGTTTTATGAAGTTTAAGCCTTATGTATGCATTTTAATGTTATGGATGTTATGATGTTACTTAGATCGAGGACGATCTGTTATGTCAGGTTGACCGAACTGTAGTAGTAAAATTTAAAATTTGGCGCCGCCTTCATGCCGAATGTCAAAAAGGTAATATGGCGGGAAAAGTTAGTTAAGATAAGGGGGAGAAGAATACCGCATGTCTGTGAATTATTATTGTAAAAACTTATGTGGCAGCCTGCATTTATTTGGAAATATACACATTGTTGTTTGTATGTGCGAGTATTAAATCACATCCCCTACATTACAATTTTGTTTTACATGTCATTTATATTTTTCCACGTTTCAGTAAACTTACCAGCCCCAAATATAGTATCAATGCAGCTTTGGTTTTTTCTTAAAATAAATGAAAACTCGTAAAAGATTTGCACCCACCCACAATAATTACATAAAAATCTTACATAGCCATGCAAAAAAAAAAGGAAAAGATAGCAACGAAAAAAGTCATATATAGTACAGTACCTAGTAAACGTCAACATTGTTTTTGTGTTAAAATTTGCTTCAAAAAATGAGTCGTTTCCTCTAGATGAATTTAAATTTAAATGATAAAAACAATAACAATTATAAAAACGATTATTATTGAATGTGAAACAACAGAAAGCTGAAATTTACGCTGATAATAAAACTATTGGAAATTGAATTGAAGACCTACCTTTGATAACTATTCAATATAGAGAATTTCATTTAATATTAATTATCGAGTAGATTTTCGATTCTCTATATTATGACTTCAAACATAAGCCTATTTTTGAACTTATACAATTAAATGTTTTGGTCAGAACCCGAATTATTTTCCTGTTCTTATAGATTGATCTAAATATGGGGAGAAATGGGGTGTTCCTTTTAGAAAATACAAGATATGCATACATTGGCAGCCACCACTGTTACCAAATTTTATTTTGATTTGGTCCTCAAATGTAAAGCTACACTCCATCTATCCACTAGTAGCAGACACATATTTTACTTATTCTTTGAAAATGGTATAAAAACCTGGGAAATTTTGTCAAAAATTTTCATTTATTTCCAGAAATAAAATAAAACCATTAGTTGATAATAAAGTATCATATCTAACATAAAATCCAATTCCAAAATAAAAATTTATTGGAACCAAGTTTATGCCAATGTAATATAATTCAACGGTCCGACAGCATGCTTACGACCACCAGGTGTGAGATTTAAAAAGGCAATAATGGTGACGAAAATCTAAAAAAAAATTAAGAGCTGAACTAATAATAAAAATCATGACAATTATAGTGTTTAGACTTCATTTGTTAGACACTGTTTTATTGAATCAGTGTTGAACAAATGCCATGCACTTTACTTTTAGTTGTCGCTATACATTTTTGAGTATTTTTCGTTTGCCACCTTTAATTAGAAATAGTGAGTAGATACATTTACATTTTATTTTGCCAGCCTTGTGCATATTAGCATAACTTGTGACATGGCCAGGGTTCTAGCTGTTGTTCCAAATATGCAAAAATAAAATTAAAAAAATATTTTAGTACCTTCAATAGTTCTCAGATTTTTTGATGCATATTTCCCACAATCGCAAAATCCTGCCTTCCACAATGTAAGAAATTTAACAAAAACCTTGAATTGTTTAGTAGCAGTGGGATAGATAACAATTTGTCTTGGAGAGAGAGGGCCAGGCCATGTGGAGAAAAATGAAATATTGACTATTTAACTATTTATTTACAGATTAATAAAATAATGTACTGAAAATAAAAAACAAAAGAAAGACTTTCTTTGGGATTAATAATGAATCACAAGATGCTGCACCAGAAAAACACACAATAATATTTCAGATAAAGTTGAATCAATCTTTTTCTAAAATAGAAACACTTCCTATATATAAACCACAGTTGTAATAAATTACAACCAAAAAAATTCAGTTCCGTTAAATTAGTAAACTGCGTATCTACATTGAGTATGGAAGTATATATTAAAATGTCTGTAAAGCAATTAGGAACATATATTATGTCTTAAAATAAAACGTCGGGAATTGGCTGGCAAACGCCCCGACCAGCATTGAATATCTGTCATTAAAATTTGATATTGTTGAATTTCTTACATTCATGAAGGGGCATAAGAATGCTGCCCCTCCATTTCAAAACAAATAGAATTATTCACATCACGCATGTATAGACCGTGTCCCGTATTCAGGCAAGTCTCAGTCTACCTGGATCCCCGTTCAATCTGCGGCGCGGCTCCAGAGGTAGCCACCAATTTACATTGCGTAACAATCGACGAATGGTGGCACCACCTGGTGACCGCAAGCCTCTGGTTCTGTCCACCTATCTTGATGCCCAGGAACACCTTCCTTATGCTGACGATTCTAATGCTGTCACACCAATGAGTGAAGAGAATGGGGCCATGGTTGTGCCCATTTACTACGCCAATTTGGGTACGTACAGACACCTCACAGGCACAACACTTTTCTAGTGCAATGGAGATTTCTCAAATGAAGGCATATTTAACTGACGTGACATGCTGAAGCAGAGTTGTAGAAATAAATACAGATTTATGCAAGTTTTCTTCATATTACACTTGTTAACTCAAAAAGAACAAATGATAATCAGAGTTTGGAAATTTGTAGCTTTACTTCACAATTGAAAGCAAAAAGAAAAATAACTAACAGTGACATTACACATTGGTTTCTATTTATCCAACTGATAGTTATTTGTTAATGATATTAAGCAATTAAGGGATTTGGTAATTTATTGGTATTTTAAGAAATCTCCGCTTGCTGCTATAAATATGATCATATTTATACGAATCTGAATCAGGGTCACGTCATTCATCGTACACCTCGCACGCTTCACGGATGTCATACACTTCTCACGGGGATTTACTAGGCGGCTTGGGAGGAAATGGAAAAGTAATGACAAAGGAGAGCCAACTCAGATGTCGATCGATGAGAAATGGACCAGCCGCTACAAATAATTTTACAGAGTTCACACATCGATCTCACAGAGGAGACTATGTAAGTTCGCTTAACATTTTTAGTTAAATATTGTTCAAACAAATTTCTTTAATGTTATTTTGAAATAGGACGGGCCAACAGGACAGATTTGCGAGGGGAAGTTAAAACATCTAGACAATCCATTTATCGATAGCAACCAAAGGCAAACTGTAGTAGACATGAAAGGTATGAAAGAAGATAAATCATGTTTTTTTAATTTAAAAACGATAATCTTCTTTCTGCAGACGTCATGGTGTTGAATGACATCATTGAACAAGCAGCAGGCAGGCAAAGTGGTGGTAGCGACCATGGAGGTAAGAATGTTACGTCACTCACCCCCCCAACATGTCATACCCCATCACTCTCTATCTACACCATCGCAATTTGCTTAACCTAGTAATATTTCCTAGCAACGCACATAAAATACATGTCGTATCATGATCATTAGTTGCTAGAATTGAGAACTAATACATAATTTATTTATACATTTTGTACAAATGGAGGATTTTATAACAAGAAATACTTTATTAGGTAAATAATATAAGATTTTATTGCAATGTCTGGCACAACCCTGTTGTATGGAGCACTGAAATTGGTAGGGATTTAGTCATCAAGTGACTATTTCGCTAAACATGCGCAGTGCTGCCCAATCTATTCTCATAAACAAAAGTACACAGTGCAAAAATCTAATTCATAATTAATTATCATATTTTCTTATACATCCGATTAGCTGTACAGGTCATTTATAACATTTCGATTTTAGTTATTGTTAGTATTGTAGTAAAAAAGTTGTACATTATTTTCTAAATTTTGCAATGATATTTTCAAAAAACAATTAAATATCAGGAGTTTAATTGTTAGGAGAGGCATATCAATGTAATTAGGAGAGAACTTTAATTATGTAAATGTATATACAGGGCATTCCATTTAAAAAACCATGTTCAATTATTAGAAATTAAACAATAGACCCCAAAGTCAAAATATAACAGATGCCCCTCTACGCTTATTAGTGATTAGAGAAGTATTATTACTAGAACACTACTCAATGCCAATATTGTTTTCATTAGTTGTTCATTAATTTTGAAAATCAGGTCAAATAAAAGCAATGCTATTAGAACCAGTAATCTTAAAAAATGAAGAAAAATTAGAAAGTGGTATAATTGACTATTATGACTTTCAGTTGTATGAAAATGCAATAAAACTAAACTGAAATATTCAACGTTCTGAATATGGCACCACTGCGTTAGTTTAGAACTAGTAAAACCTGCCCCTATTCGTTAATTTTGGCCTAGATATTTGTATGTAAATTCATTAGGAAGCATTTTAGTATCCGACATTGACGCAATAGAATTAGATCTGTTAATCATGATAAACATTAGTAATTGTTGTCTTCATATAGTTCCTTGCCCAAGCTAATGTGACTTGTAAAATTTCGCTTCTAGTAAACCTCGTACTAGAACAATATGTGCTTTTCTTGTTCTTAACTGGATAGCCTTAGCGATGCAACAAAAGCAATTTCGATGGTGTTATACTTTCTTACAAATCGCATTTGCAGTAACATTTTCACAACCCACACTTGTAGAGAGTGAACCGCAAATCTATAGTCTATAAGACTGACCTCTGCAAAAGGTAAATTATGAATACAATTTCTAGTCGGTTGTCCTATTGCAAATTAAGCAACTGACAGGGAGTAACGAAAATATATACGTTGTTTGCTTTTTGTGGCAGTCAGTATATCATAGCTTGCTTGAAAAGCGACAAATATACATTAATTGACAAACTTAACCAGCGGTTAAGAGAAGCTGTCGCACTATCGCATTTGCACAAAACCTCTTTCCCCAAAAAAGAGTGTGTCAACTTCATTTTTACTAATACCTCGTACAGTTTCTGTTTATTTATTCTCAGCCCAAAATGAGAACGAGGAGGAAGAACCTACTCTGAAAGAACGTTTATTAGAATTTACTATGAGAATGATAGATATTTTTTGTGTGTGGGACTGTTGTGGTCCTTGGCTCACCTTTCAGAAGTTTGTGGCTCTTATAGTGTTTGATCCGTTTGTTGAACTCTTTATCACCCTCTGCATTGTTGTAAATACTTTGTTCATGGCTTTGGATCACCATAAAATGGACCATGACTTAGAAAAAGCTCTAAAAAGTGGTAACTATGTAAGTACGTACAAGCTATCAATAAGAAAATAGGTACTAATCATGATTTTCAGTTTTTCACTGCAACGTTCATGATTGAAGCAACAATGAAGCTTATAGCAATGAGCCCAAAGTATTATTTCCAAGAAGGTTGGAACATATTTGATTTTATTATCGTAGCATTATCGTTACTAGAATTGGGGCTTGAAGGAGTCCAAGGTCTATCTGTTTTAAGGTCTTTTAGACTGGTAAGTTACTTCTTTATGTGACGAACGTAACAAATATTTTTTTTTGCTTTCTAGCTAAGAGTATTCAAATTGGCCAAGTCATGGCCAACTTTAAATTTACTTATCTCCATTATGGGTAGAACCATGGGTGCTTTAGGTAACCTAACATTCGTGCTGTGCATTATAATATTTATATTTGCCGTTATGGGTATGCAGTTGTTTGGAAAAAACTATACAGGTACGTGATGCCGTCTAGATTTCACATAAAATTATCAAGGAAACGTTTGTAATTTTTTTGCCAAATATATTCTAAAATAACAATTTCATTTATTTTTTAGATAATGTTGATAGATTTCCTGACCACGATCTTCCAAGATGGAACTTTACAGATTTCATGCATTCCTTTATGATTGTGTTTAGAGTATTGTGCGGAGAATGGATAGAATCTATGTGGGATTGTATGTTAGTTGGTGACGTGTCCTGTATTCCATTTTTCCTTGCCACAGTTGTTATCGGTAATCTTGTGGTAAGTAGATATACTGTTATTAGGATTGTCTTAATTACTGTTCGAACTCCCTGATTTTTACAGTTAGCTGAATATATATTTATTTAATTTTTATATTTTTATTAATATTAATATTGCCAATGCACATATCCCATTTTATTTTAATATAATTCAATGTTCCCGCGATATACCTACTTGGTGAAACAAAAAACTCTACACCGACTACGAAGCCCCATGGATTGCGGAGCAGACGAGAGTTATTTTGAATTGTCATAGGAATAGTCGTTTATTCCTTTTCCAACTTCCACGCGCAACTTGTAGTTACGCGACATTAATTTTGTGTGACGTGACATATATACATATAATCTACAGTCCACTAAGTTTACTAATACTTGGAACTGCAAGACCTTTTACAATTCTGGCTAACCATAGGCTTCCACCAACAGCCACACCACAGCAAGGATAAGTTGCACCAAGTAGCACGTCATTATCAAACAATTACAATCCTCAAAAAGTGTTCTGATATTAATTATCCCAGGAAATGTTGGTGCAACCAACAATAATAATGAAATAAATATATATACATTGAGCCGGTGGCGAGTATTTTAATCACTTAACCCAGAGGTCATGGGTTCGAATCCACATTGTGCCTAACAATTTTTAATTAAATTCTCTACTCGTATATTAATACCTGTTCGTAAGACTGGATTGGCAACCATCCTGGCGTTTGTGCCTAGGATGGGAAGAATGTCAGCTTGGTGTTAATGTGAAAGGTCAACATTGGTTGATGTTTGACTGTCCCCCTATTAGGGCTTACTATTATAGTTACGGACATCTTCATTACCATTATATTAATGAAATTGGAATTTATTTCAGGTACTTAACCTTTTCTTGGCCTTGCTTTTGAGCAATTTTGGTTCATCAAGTCTTTCAGCACCAACAGCTGACAATGACACAAACAAAATAGCGGAAGCCTTTGATAGAATTGGTCGTTTTATAAGATGGATAAAGGCTAGTGTTTCACATATAGCAAAATTGATTCGGTTTAAGTTAACGAACCAAATTTCCGACCAGCCGTCAGGTGAGGGACCCTCCAACAGTTGGAACCAAGGTTTTTATCCAACAATCTGATAGCTCGCTGGTTTTGTGCTTGCTGCTCAATTGTAGTGCTTATCTTCAAATAAATTGTTCCGCATGTAAAATACTACAATGTCGGTAAAAACATAAACTGCTGTCCCTGTAACGAAACCTTATAGTATTAGAAGTGTCCTTACACATATTGGCCTTACCAATGAATTTTTCACTTAAAAACACCTTTCATTCTTCAACAAAAGAATATTTTATAAAAAACAGATCTTATGAAATACAAAATCTTTGCAGACCAGAGGTAGATTAATAATATTAACTATTAGTAAGAAATGTTCTAGTTTATAGTTTATTCCTAGATCAACAGCGTATAAAATTGTGTTCTTTAATTCAACATTACGATGTGGTAAAAATTTAACGAGTTCTGATTCGTTTATTTGAATGCATTCCGATTGATCCTACAGAATCCACCACAGCAAAATGTTGAATTAAACACACACATATCACTATTTTAGTATTTTAATAATTGAGGGAATCATTTGATTGAATAATGTTCACATATGTATATGAAAAATTCTTTGTGCAGACCCATTACTTTGCTATCTGTTAACACTATCTTAAAGCATGTATAAAAATATAAAACTGTAGCTAATATCAAAATGCTACCCTATATTTTTTATCTTTCATTTTTATTTTCCTTCTACATGTTGTAATATTGGAAAATAAATACGTATATAAAGTGTACTTATATATACAGGATGTATTTTTAAGTGGGGGGTCATGTTTACAGGGGTGGTACCTTTGCCCCACAGGAACACATACCCGAAGTTTTTCTTTCAAAAATTCCATTCTCAGAAATAATAATTTTTCACTTTTTCTTTTAATTTGGGTACCCTACCACTGGAAGAAACAAACCCTGATTTTAACGACAGCAATTGTCAAATGCACACTTGCCAAATGTCGATATTCAAGTGAAACCTGTATCCCAACTTCTTCAGGAAAACAAATTTCCACACCATCCGTGAAGTATTGATTTTTGGAGTGTTACTTTTTTTGAGTGGGTGTTCACCGTTAAAATAAACAAACCCTAAACCATTATCCATAAAAAATTTCATTCAAGAATAACAGACTAAGGTATTTCCATTAAAAGTAACAGACAAACATATTTTCGCTAACGATAGATAAAAGATTATAATAATAAATAAACTAATAAAATAATTTATTAATATTACCCCTCTTTTAATTATATCATTTGCAGATACTTACGATAATTGTATGATTTGAATGTCACTAAACACCACCAAAAATTAAATCAAACCATTAGTTAATATCCACAAGACACTGAACCGAATGCTTCTTCAAATTCCACTATGAGTAAAAAACTATTAAATTATGCACAAGCACAAAACCACAAAACAAACACCAATTTAAATATCACTAAAAATGAAAACGAAATTTATTATTTAGAAAATTCCATGAGATGGTATTATTTTTTTAACAGTTACAAAAAGCTGCCAATATTATCTTAGACTTGAAGTGGTCATTTTAGATTTCAAATTCGTAATCTACGGAGGCACCTTATTGGGGTGCTTGACACCTTATTGACACACTTGCTTCCGCAAAAAAATTTAATATTATTAGAGAGTGTTGTCTTCACACATTTAAAACTTTGAGAACTCTTAAATATTAGTTTGACAAATTATTATTAGTTGTTATTGTTATTTTTATAATAATTATAATAATGACAATTGTTATTATTATTATCATCTGTGAAGTTGAATTAGGTATGTTTTAATTTAACCTAGTTTAAACATTTCATGTGCTTTAAATTAAAAAATCACCGACATCACAAGCAATATTGGTCTGTGTTGCTGTATAGCGGTACCAATATAAAATTCTGACAGCAAAATTTAAATAAAACTATATGTCATTTTTAGGATTTGAAAAAAATTTTTTCAGAATAATATTCTCGTCGACTAGTACTATTTACCCCTCTAAATATGACCCTCATATATATGTGAATATGTGTAAATAAAACAAGAATGCACATATTATTTAAAATAATAATAATAATAATAATAAAACGTCAACTTAGCTTTTTTAATTTGTATGCCTAATTATTAAAATAAACATACAAAGCTTCCATATTTGGCAATTATATAGGTACTTATTGATATATACTTAGCTTTTATTGTATATTATTTCTTCAAAATTGAAATATATATTTTAAAATAATAATATAATACTTTTTTTACTTTTTAGTTTTATTTAATAATTTACCTTTTTGCTCTGATTGCATGTTACGTTAACTAAACAAAATCCAGGTAAAACATAAATTAATGTTTATTCCAACTGTTTCTCCTTTAATATTATTAAAATCAAAACTTTGCTTACTGAGTGGAGAATGTGACCGCTAACATTTTTAGATACCCGAGATGGAGGGCTCGATATACCAGGTGATGAAATACTAGCTGATGGTATTATATTCAAAGACAAAAAGAGCCCCAAAGACAGATTAGAAGTAACAATAGGAGATGGTATGGAATTTACAATTCATGGTGATTCAAAAACAAATTTGAAAAGGGGAAAAAATATTAATAATATCAATAAAAGTAAAACCATAGGGAACTCGATTTTAGATCATGGCGATTTTCTTGGGCATCTAGAAGATGATGAAATAAGTAACAAATCATATGGAAGCCACAAACATAGATTTAAAGATGAAAGCCACAAAGGTAGTGCAGATGTTTTAGATGAACATGAAGAAAAACGTGACGCGAGTAAAGAAGAACTTGGTATAGATGAAGGTAAGTAGGAAAATGTAATACCAACTAACAATTGCACAACTCATAATTCATAAGAAAATCTGCTAATACACCTGGAACAACTTTTTCTAAATAAAAATATTTTTCTCTTTTTTCAAACCACTTTTTGAGGAAAAATATAAGGAAAGAGACTAGAACTCATAATACCTCGCACCAAAAAGTGGTTTTTAAAAACAGGATATACATATTTTAACTGATAAAAAAATGGAGATTTTATTGTTTCCAAATATGTTTAAAGTTAGAAACAATATGCATATAGTGACTTTTGACACCTACTTAATTTTTTTTCAATTTTCCGCCAAACCCTATAACACGAATAACGCTGTGTAATCCTTTTTGAAGTTTCTAATAAAGCAGAAATTATTACCTAATCAGAATTTATCAAAATCTTACAATAAAAATGTTATCGGACTTGCAATATTTTTAGCTTTCATATTTTTATTTTATTGAATTTTTGATAGATTAAGTTTTATTGGTTTTAGAACTAGATGAGGAAGAATGTGATTGCCAAGGTCCCCTCGACGAAGATCTAATAATAGAAGCAGCTACAGAAGACATCATCATTGATGAATACTCTGCCGACTGTTTTCCAGAAAAATGCTACAAGAAGTTCCCATTCTTAGCAGGAGATGATGACTCTCCATTCTGGCAAGGTTGGGCAAATTTGAGATATAAAACCTTCCGCCTTATAGAAAACAAATATTTTGAAACTGCTGTTATAACAATGATTTTACTAAGCAGCTTAGCATTGGCTTTAGAAGATGTTCATCTGTCACAAAGACCTATACTGCAAGACATTTTATATTATATGGACAGGATATTTACAGTAATATTTTTCTTTGAAATGTTGATAAAATGGTTAGCACTAGGATTCCAAAAATATTTCACCAATGCATGGTGCTGGTTAGATTTCATAATTGTAATGGTGTCCCTGATTAATTTCGTGGCATCATTGTGTGGTGCAGGAGGCATTCAAGCATTTAAGACGATGAGAACATTGCGAGCCTTGAGACCACTCCGTGCCATGTCTCGTATGCAGGGCATGAGGGTAAGATTTTTTTTTGCAGGTACAGTTTAACAGGATGCATTTGTTTTCTTTGTAGGTTGTAGTAAATGCGTTGGTACAAGCTATACCATCTATCTTCAATGTATTGCTAGTGTGCTTAATATTTTGGTTAATTTTCGCTATTATGGGCGTACAGTTGTTTGCAGGCAAATACTATAAGGTAATGTATACAAATTTTATCAAAACATAGTATAAATTTTTATAAATTTCAGTGTGTTGATAATAATAAAACAACACTAAGTTATGAAATTATCCCAGACTACAACGCCTGTAAAGCAGAGAACTATAGTTGGGACAACTCTAGAATGAATTTTGACCATGTTGGGAAAGCATACCTTTGCCTATTTCAGGTAGCGACATTCAAAGGATGGATTCAAATCATGAACGATGCTATTGATTCTAGAGAAGTAAGACTTAGACTTAATAAAACGTTAGGTGTATTGAATTCTGTTTTATTTTTCTAGCTTAATAAACAACCAATTAGAGAAACCAATATCTACATGTATCTGTATTTTGTATTCTTTATAATTTTTGGATCATTCTTCACCCTCAATCTGTTTATAGGAGTAATCATCGACAATTTTAATGAACAGAAAAAGAAGATAAGTATCTTATTTTATATACGAAATAGGATGTTTCAATTTCGGTTATCTGCTTGGGAATCTCAAAAATTTAAATGAAATTGGTCACATTGAGGCAGTATTTCGTCTTTATGTGGCCAACAATATGTCTTGAAGAAAATTCCAAAATATTTATTTTTTCTAGTGCCATTTATAACATTCTAAAACATGAAATTTTTTATTGCATTTCCATTTGTTAGTCTATAAAATGGTAGTTTTACATTTTTGAATTGATAATAATTTATCTTTTGAGTTAACGTCATCAATGAAATTTTTTTAAATACTATCCGGTTTTTTTAATATCATTCCACAAAATAAATTCACATCATAAATACATACGTAATATAAATCATATGTCTTCATGAGCAAACAAATGAAATGTTTTTAACTTTCTCCAGGACATAATATTCGGGACCTAAAAATTAAAACATTTTAGATGCTCGAGATGTGTTTATTTTCATTTTGTATCTGTTATATCTCACTTGTGAAAAATACAACATACATCTAGAGTATCTAGCTTTAAAGCCGAGCTCAACTATTGTAAACCATCATTTATACAAAATAATATGCCATTGTGAATCTGATTTTCTAGTTCAGTTTCGTTGGAAATATCCAAATATTTATTTGTTCAGATGACAATGGCAGAAAATTAAATTACTTCTAAATTATAAAAAAGATCTGAAATATACGCAGGGGGATCCCTCGAAATGTTCATGACTGAAGATCAGAAAAAATACTACAATGCCATGAAGAAAATGGGTTCCAAGAAACCAATGAAAGCTATACCTAGACCAAGGGTAAGACAAGTCAAATACTTTTCTAATACATCTTTTTTTTCGGCTTAATATTGTATGGTATAAGATTTCTTTTAAGACTAAAGTCGTATGGCAGTAGAAAGTTATCATTATCACTATTAATTTTACTTGGCAGTTTTTGGGATTTTACATTTGTTTTATTTAACTACGTTTCACCGACGGTCCACAGGTTTTTTAACTCTGAAAATATATTATATGCAATTTTTTCGATATAACACTTGTATTTTAATATATAAGCTACAATTCTACATAGCAGAAATAATTAATGTAATAGAATGTTTTTTTTATATTTAATTAATAATGGGTGGGGAGGGTGTAGTAAATATAATAAACTATAATGCGCTAGGTATATCTGCACAATATATATATATTCATAACTAGGTAATTATAATATTACACTTTTATATCAGATCAACTATAGTTGTCATTCAAGTAAAAGATTTTGACTTGCTCTAACTGTAGATATTTTTCATGGGATTTCTGGATATCATGTGATATCCAGAATACCCATGATATATACCCTCATGTGATATATCATGTAATCTTAATGTAACAGAACAAGGACGAAAGGTTTGGTAAAAGTGTTGCTGACGTTTTGATTATATACTTGAGGGGTTAGTAGACTGATATTCTCGCATACGAAACTTGTACGTTCTGCACAGTGATGTCATCAATTGACTGTTCTGGCCAATGAAGCTTCACCCACCATGCGCAATATCTTACCTTTAAAATTATTGTATAGTGATTTAGATTGTTGCATATCATTTATGCTATTTTTATCTCTTTGAATGTGGATTATTTCTTTGATAATAATTTTGTAATTTGGTTTGTTGTTCAATATACGAGTTTGAACACAACCTATAATCCCAAGAACAGCTATGTAAAATTATATACAAAAAGGATCAAGAAAATTGTACAAAATCATTACTAATAATGTATTATTTTGCAGTGGAGGCCACAGGCAATCGTGTTCGAGATAGTAACAAATAAGAAATTCGACATGTTCATCATGCTGTTTATTGGTCTGAATATGTTGACGATGACAATGGACCATTATCAACAAAAGGAGACATTCACGAAAGTTTTGGACTACCTCAATATGATTTTTATAGTTATATTCAGTACCGAGTGCCTCATGAAAGTGTTTGCTTTGCGTTATCACTATTTTACTGAACCATGGAACTTATTCGATCTAGTGGTTGTTATATTATCAATTTTGGGACTGGTACTCAGTGATATTATAGAGAAATACTTTGTGTCACCAACATTACTAAGGGTGGTACGCGTTGCTAAAGTGGGTCGGGTTTTACGTTTAGTAAAAGGGGCCAAGGGTATACGCACTTTGCTTTTCGCACTAGCCATGTCACTGCCTGCGCTTTTCAACATTTGTTTACTGTTGTTTTTGGTCATGTTCATATTCGCCATATTTGGGATGTCGTTCTTCATGCACGTCAAAGATAAGAGTGGCCTCGACGATGTCTACAATTTCAAGACGTTCGGACAATCCATGATACTTCTATTTCAGGTAAAAATTGAAATAAAAAGTTATAACATTAGAAAAATATAAGAATATAAAGTTGTTCGTCCTTTCAACTATAGACTGTGGCATAACAAATTATCACTATGGGGAAAGTGGAGATATCCTGAAATATTTTTATAATTGCCTCAATTAATTATATATAATTGCAGTTTAAACTAGCAAACTAATTTCAGGATATCAAAACCTTGTTCCAACACGGTGGGTGAACTAATTTACGTACCGTCCAGTACATGTGCAGAATTTAGTGTGCTAAATTAGTTCTGCCCATGTACTGGACGGTATGTGAACTAGTTCACCCACCGTATTGGAACAAAGCTCAAGTATACAGTGAAAAAACTTTATTGTAATTATTTATATCTTTTGTAACTGTTAGAATTTACTATAATTTTACCACGTACCATATATTAGGAAATTAATGAATAATCATTTTTATGGCTATGGAATCGGGAAATCTATATAAACAAGTTCAAGAATATTAATAACTGTCTTATTCTGGGATGTCATTTTAGATGTCAACATCTGCTGGTTGGGATGGTGTGCTAGATGGTATCATCAATGAAGAAGATTGCAAGCAACCCGACAACGAGATTGGAGAGACAGGCAATTGTGGAAACTCAACAATAGGCATAGCTTTTCTGTTAAGCTACCTTGTCATATCATTTCTCATTGTCATAAACATGTACATTGCTGTTATCTTAGAAAACTACTCACAAGCGACGGAAGATGTCCAGGAAGGTCTTACTGATGATGACTATGACATGTATTATGAAATATGGCAGCAATTTGACCCAGATGGTACCCAGTACATTCGTTATGACCAGTTGTCAGATTTCCTGGATGTACTGGAACCACCTTTACAGATACATAAACCAAACAAATATAAAATAGTTTCAATGGACATTCCGATTTGCAAGGGTGACCTCATGTTCTGTGTAGATATTTTAGATGCTCTAACCAAAGACTTCTTTGCTCGGAAGGGCAATGCTATAGAAGAAACTGCTGAACTAGCCGAAGTCCAAGGGCGACCGAATGAAGTTGGCTACGAGCCAGTTAGTTCCACTCTATGGCGGCAGAGAGAAGAGTACTGTGCCCGTCTAATCCAGAATGCATGGCGTAAGCACAAACGGAATCGTGGCGGGGCTACCGACCAGTCTGACGAGGGGGAGGTAGACGGGGAGGGGGAGCCAGAGGCGCGACAAACAGCAGTCCTAGTAGAGAGAAATGGGCACAAGGTAGTAATACATAGTCGTACTCCCAGCATAAGCTCACGTTCTGCAGACGTATGAGACCGGCCTCGCCCCTCCCCAACCACGCCATAGCCAAAATGCTATGCTAGATGGCCACAACACGTTACTTTATCTCGGCAGGATTCGTGTTGTTCTGTTACAAGCACTTATACATCGAAGTCCATATGTATAATCCAAGTTGCGTTGAATATTCATTTGTGTTGAAAATCTGAATATGTCCGAGATAAATCTTCACGTGATGAAGTTTGTGCAGTGTAGTTTGATGGAGAAGGTATCGTTTCTAAGTGTCAACTGCTTTGCTGCTCATATCGCTATTGACTATTGATTAATATACTACAGTAACAATAGACAAATATATCCGGTACAATATAATAGTCGTATGATCAGTAATTATGTAATTATGCATTGTTAAATACGACTGGTACATTATTAACATCTGAGCCAGCGTCCCAGCACTGGCTCTACTTCATAATTCGCACGGCAGTATTTAGCAGTGGATAAAAACCTAGAAAAACAGTTGATTTAAATATTTTCACTCCATTTAATCTGTGCATCCTATTAATTCGAGGTGTTTAAACACTCGCCAACGCCTTCAGTTTCACAATTAGTCTATAAGTTTAATTAAATAAATTTAGTTGAATTAAACACTGAAATTAATAGGACCCGTAAAATTCATTATGAAATATAAAAACCACCATAGGAATGTCCTATGTCTATAATTGTTGTTGAACTGATAACCAAGGTTAGAATATATTCAGCTTACATTGCTTGGCAAACGAGCGTTGGAAGCTGAGATAGTCCTGAGTGGATCAACCTTAAAATTCAACCTTTCGCAAACTGATGTACAAATAACTAGTGACAGAAGTAAATTAAGTTGAGAGCAACATTTCCCAAGGTGCTCTCAAACAGCAATGGCAAAGGGGTTTTAAGGTTGATGACTCTACCAAAGTAATTCGTAAAAGTGCATATTTTTGAGAGACTATTTCCTATTCTTTTAATTTGTAAAACTTAAAATGCACAAATTTTGGAGATATTCAAAAAACTGCATTTTTTAAGAATTATAAATGCATATTCTAAAAATGGCCGGAATCAATGAACAATAACTAATAATAGTTAAAGTGGACTATTTTAAAATCATGAAAAGTTATATTTATAATGGTGCTTTCTTCAATTGCTAATATTCAAGCTATCTTCACATGCTACATGGACCGCTACTGGGGGAGGGGCGAATGGGAAATATTTGCAAAATATTCACAAAATTTTTGTATGCCTCATACAATAATACTACTTAGTATGTGTGACATTTTTACCTAAGAATTTGTAGCACATGCTGCCTGATTTTTAAATATGTTCTACATAAATTACTTTATTAGCAAATAAATGAGTTCCTTAATAACATTCGTATTTCGAACACGATGGCACAAATTTCTTAGACTTTGTGTATTATACATTCAAAGTGACACTACTTTTTTTATTATGGCTGGACAATTAACTGATACTAGTTTTTGTAATCATAATTTTAAAGCAAATATGAAAATGTCACTCATACCAAAGCAAAAATTTATTCAGAATAAATTTGGACATAACGTGAAATACAAGCAACTGCATTGTAGTTCCGCGTTATCAAGCTGTTATATTATTTTGTTATATTAATTAATTAGTATATTATTGTTAAAATTTTATATAAATATTACGGGTATGGACAACATTTGATCAGCATCTTTCGACGTACTTATTATTTAATAAACTTCCTCTTTTAACTCTACTGCCATTCCCAGACAGTAAATTAATAAGAGGACTTTAAACTACCTGCGGGTTTCAAGTTAAATTACTATGTCTGCTTAGGTTTTGTCCTAGTGCAGATGTGAAGTGCGTTGCAGTTTTAGAGAACAACACCGAGTTAAATTTATTATATATGAAAAAAATATTTGTGGCAATAATAAAATGGTTGTTATTAAGTAATTTAGATTTAATTAAGTGTTATGAATATATTGTAACTACATACCAACTGAGAAATATTGATGCCTTATTTTATATATTTTTCTACAAAGAAACGGTGCAGATTGAAAGTTGTTCATTTACCGAGACGCAAAGTGATAAATATATTTATACAGGCAATCGCTATATACAAACTAATTTGAAGCTCCAAAGCTTCTTTGTATGTATATGTTGTTTGATTTTCAGTATTAAATTGATTTCGTTATGATAGACTAAAAAAATGTATTCATTCGGTAAATAAATATGTTTGGTGGTACTTTAAGTCTGTTTATGGTGTACTAGGCATACAATATTATTGTTAAATAGCTTTGACACTGTCTTAACAATAAGCTGTATGCATTACAATCTGCTATTATTTGATCAATAATTATACTATATTATGAAAACCTATCTATATTTAAAAATGCAGAATTATCTATATCTTTGAACCCATCAAACAGTGTACTATGAATATAAGTTAATTAAATACATAAACAAATATATTTACAGTCATCGACATTTAAAATTTGACTATATTAATTCAAATGAGTGGAAAAGGAGCAAACTCATTAATGAAAACACAAAAAGATGATACATTTTGCACACGACTGTATACATGCTTTTTTATATTTTGCATCTAATTTTAATAAATATGATCATGTAGATACATGTAACTTCACATTATTGACATTACAAGGTGTTCGGAACTTGTATCTACATTTAAAAAAACTCATTCATGTAATATAATGATAATGAATAATCATAGTATTACAACATATATACATATAATTTTTCTAAGCAATCGTTGTTTTTAGGGTAGCTATTGATATATTAAGATTTAGTTTGTAAGCTTTGCGAAAAATTAAAGCGATCTCGATTTGAATTTGAAATAATTATTGTCCATCTACCATTTTGTTACATTTTTATTGATTTGTTGATTATCCGTTTTAATAAAAAATAAGAAATGTTTAATATACATTTGAATAAAAAAAATGTTCCACTTTTACCAAAATTCCTCAGAAATTTAAAGCCTCTCCGGACTGACAGTAATATACATATATACAATATAATATATATTGTATAACTAATCGCCTACACACATCTCATAGCTTCCTCTTTATTTCTACTAGTAATATAACATATTTATAAAACTGAAAAAATGCTTATTTAACTACTTGAAATAAGATGTAATGTTAAAAATAAATATTTTCCTCTTCAAATTTGTAAATAGGCAAAGTTTGTAATTCTGATCAGTTTTTCTTAATTGCATTTTTCGATAAGATGTAAATTTAAAACATTTTTTTATACTTATATATTTCTACCATTTGAACAATTTTACATTTACAATCAACAAGTTAATGTACACCTTCTATTCTATGACAGACTGGCAATGGAGCATTGTGAAAATTATCTTTTTCTGTAAAATTCAAAATAGAAATTTTACCACTGTCCAGGTCGAATTAAATTAAAACAAATATCTACCTACCTATGTTTCTTACCTTTGATTATAACTTTGCACCAGCGCAAGTCAATTTAGTTCTCTAAAATATCTAGGACTTATTAATACATTTCTCAATACCTGATACGGAGTTCTTTAGGTTTTTAAAAATACCATATGTTATGAAAAACATGAAGTTTTACACAATTTGGAACATTAATATACTGATGCTATTATGTCACAGACATTATCTAATCCGGTCTGAACTAATAAAATAATAACTAGGACTTGGCTTACCTTATAAGTGTGTTTATAACTTCATTTTTGGTAAGTACTGTGATATACAATAAAATAGAATCTAACAAAATCTAAAGCTGCCAGGTCAGATGAGATCAAGATTGATATCGGTTTATTCAGATATAATATAACTTCGGACTATAAATCTGACTTTATATAACAGATATTTTTAACTAATTTTTTAATTAATTTTTAATTTTAATGATTTATGCCCGATAAGTATTCTTCCCGTAATGTCAAAGGTCTTGGAAAAAAAAAATATATACTCACAAAAGTGTTCACATCTATCAGACTATAATATATTACCAGTCTATCAGTCGGGTTTTTGTAAAGGTGTGACATAAAATAGGCATGCTCTAATTCTGCAAAAAATCTTGGCGTTGAAATTGATTTAATTGTGCAGTTTTAGTCTTTTTTATTATTTTTATTTTGTGTCATACGTTTGTTTAATAATGTACCTCTATAGATTTTATAATACATTGATATACATTGATATTATATACCTAATTTCTCATACTCACTCGGGACTCTGTAATTATGCTTGACATTAGAAATTATAGAAATTTGAAATTTATTCAGGAACTGATTCATTTACTTGTATCATCTTTGGTTATGCAACCAAATATACAAAAATAATTAGTTGTGTACACAGTTCTAAGATGTCGCAACTATCGATAGGGTCGCCGTGGATCATTGGGTCACAAAATACATTATGGCCATAGAAAATTAAATATTAGTACTATTATTCTCTATGATTATGACTGCGTTGTATTCATATATATAATACTACTATATCGCGTATTTCCTATGTTAGTCCATAAGCGGTTTCTCCGAAAACATTAAAGAACAAAAGATATAGTGCTATACTGTTCCAGAGACCCTTTGTTCGATTTGCGCATGCGCAATCTCCATGGTTACGGAAGCTGACACACTGTTTATAGGCTGACAGACTTTTCAACTTTCAACTTTTTTCAAAAGACGTCGGTAGACAGAGATGCAGTATTTATGATGCATGCTTATTGGATGTCGCGAAATTCGTGCGCATGCGCATATTTGACATGTACTCTCGATAAGGATAGAGATTGTATGTCGGCGCCGTGTTGTTTTCGGAATTTTTGGGCCTCTACCCGCGATATAGTAGTATTATACATATGGTTGTATTGTTGCTCTGTGATAGCTGATGCTCTGTGGTTTGTACAAGCAAGGAGACATAGAAAATTAAATATGGTTAATACTCTTATGAATATTCTGTGGTTAGTACATAGAAAAAAGGTATATATATGTATATAATATATATATGATGCAAGGAGGACGACTTTAAAATTTGTGGAGAACATATGATCCACAGATAGATGATCTCACAGACCACAGTGGTCTGTGGTCTGTTCTGTGTATGATCTGATCCTGATCTTTGTGGTGTGTGGTAGGGTAGATAATTTCTCGTAATTAATCTATGGTAGATAATTAACGAGAAAGTCTTGTTTTTTGTTGTTTTCATGTTTTCTCATATTTTTTTATTCTAATCTTAAATAATTTTGTAAAACATGCAGTGTACGGGAGATTTACTGGAGGCAAGTAATAACTAATAACTTACTGAGTTTATAATGCAACTTTCTTTCCGAACCTATCAAGTAACAATTTTGTTCCTGAAAAGTTTAAAGCTAAATGGCCCGTTTGGCACTGTAACAACCAGTTATAAGAAGTTCCTAACCTTCACTATAACATTTATATTAAAAGTCTTGATTTATTTATTATGTATTTGTAGGGTACTGTTACTTCCGTTAATTCTTCTTTTGCATACTTCGAAGTAGAAAGCACTATAAGAGTGCATATGAGTGTCCGTTTAGCTCAGGTTAAATCCCAAAAATTACCTCTACTTGGAAGCAAAGTGGTAATTAAAAAAGGTCATACATCTGGTTCAATATTCATCACTTGTAAGTCTTCAACTGTGAAGGGAAATTTTCTTACAGTGTGTCCACAAAGTCCTTTCCTTAATTTGATAGCACTGTATAAGTTAGGTGCTCGTGATATATTTAAATTTGAAGAGATTAGAAAGGAAGTTGAAAATAATTTCACTAACTTAGAGGAAATGAAAATGGATATATTACAGTCCCTTCTGCAGAATATAATTTTCCTAGCCCTCAGACAGAGAAGTGTAACTCACAAGAAAGAAAATTGCTCTAATACTGTTATATCAAATTTTTCTTTGACTACGGTTAGAACTTGTAAACATATTGAAATTAAATCAAATAAATTTTGTAATTTCCCATATTGGAGTTTTGGTGCACATCCTAGTAAAAAAAATTTAATGTTATTTGGATATCTTGAAATTCAGCCAATTTATGGATTTTACATGATAAAGGACAAACATTACCAAATCGTATGCATTGTAATCACTAAGGACTCCATAAAGACTGATTTAGAAATATTTCAACTTCGGAATAGTTATGTTCTGATAGAAAAATACACTGTGATAACAGAAATATTTAATGAGAGTGGTACACCGAATATTGAGTATATTGTTGCAAATGTAGATGATATAAATATGATATATTCAGCAAGAGAAAACGACAGTATGTTTGGAATTGAGCCTAAGGAACACTACCATAAAGTTATTTCTTTCATACTGTTAAAAAAAAGCACAGTAAGTTCATTAAATTGGATTCATATAAAATTTCAAATAAATAATTTATAGGTCTGTGTAACTGCAAACAATATACCTGAATTACTATTACATGTTTTTATAAGGGTAGACGATACGAGAGTTACTTGGCAAGAAGTTTATTTTGTATTACCTTCAATGTATGTTTCTATGAACTTGTATTTTAAGGAAGGATCACTATATATGTTGTACTATAACACTCCCTTGTAAGTAACTTTAATTATTTTTTTCCTTCACAAATATAGTAACCAATAGGTACCTACTCTAGTATGATTATAATTAAAATTATTTTTGTTTCTATTAAAAGCTTATTGTTTCATAAAAATTAGACCATCCCTACATGTTAGCAAGCATGAAGGATTCAATATTTTATACATATTAAAATTTCAAATATATTACTGTCCATGGACTGTTTGCAGATTGCTGGCTAAACATTTGTTTAACGTATCTATGCACCTCAAAATTGTTTTATTACTGTTAAATACCATTTGATCTATTTTAAAAAATTATATTGCTTTAATAAATTATCTTTTATATTATGCTAGACGCTGACTTATAGCCTTATTCATTAAAATTAATGAATCTTGACGTTTTAATGTTTAGGCAAGAAGTAACTCATCCCGAACTAATAAGAATAAAAAACTTAAAAGTATATGAAGTGGCAGACCGAGGCTGTTACTTTGAACCGGTTCACATTGGATTGTACAAACCATCTGATCTGTTGGGTGTTCCAGAATGTAAATTCTATATTGAAAATGCGAGTAACCTCGTATCTTTTCGAGGTATTATTAGAAGCAAGAGATTCACAAATCCATTATCTTCAAGAACTGCTAACAAGTCAACAGTTTATGGATTTGGAACTCCAGGTAATATGTCTTCCTAAAGTTATGCTAGAATTTTATAGCTGTTTCATACTCAGCTGTTTACTGTACCAGTTGATGTTTTTATTTATTTGTGTATTTATGTGTTAAATAGAATATACATACAAAGTTTACAATTTCTTGCTAATATGCGGTAGTGATTTCATATTTTTTATTAATTCGATATATATAATTGTACCACCTATGTATTTAAAAATCCACAGATTATACATACTTTGATATCATTAAACATTGTGATGTCTAAGTAAGAATTTTATTTTCTATTTAGGTTGGAAAGTCCATCAGATAGTGTTTTCTCACTTTGATGATAACAGCACAGTTTTTTTGGATTGTTACCTGAATAACTGGGAAAATATGCTTATGCCTTTAGGACTAGTCCCTAATATGGAAGTCATTGTAAAACACGTGTATCCTCAGTCAAAAAAGTACTTGAAGTCTAGCACTTTTACTACTTTTGAAGTTGTTTCATACAAACCTTTGATCAGATTTAACACAGTTAACCTGTAAGTATTATTTTTATGTAAGATATATATTACTGAAATTATTAAAATTTCAATAATTCCATTTTCATATTCCAGTGATATAACCGTTGGGTAGTGAAGTTTATTCACATTTTAGGTATATAAATGAAGATATTAATTGGGGTATTCCATCATTCTTATCTCAAGGCCATAAGATGCCAGCTGGTGTTCTAGTATGGGGAGAAGTGTTTAGCATCTTCATGCTTAAATTTATGATAATTTCGCGATGTATCCGATGTAAACAAAGTATCAATGATGCGGACCACGGTAATGCTTGCAATGAAACCCAACGTGAAATTGAATTTATGGCAAAGTAAGTGTAAAAGTTAATTACTAATGCTCATATTAGCACTTCAGTATCAAGTTAATTAATGCTGTTATCTTTATAAAATTTATTTTAGCAATTAGTAGTATTATTTTTATTCACTTATTACCAGTGAGGGATTGTCACAAGAACAAATAAATAATCAGGGTAATTCGCAGGCGGTGTCTTTGATGTGGTTACTGATGGATTCATGGCCTTGGTTCCAAAAGGGAGAGGTACCTAAATAATTTATATTTTACAATTTTGCTTTGAAAAAATGTTTTAATATCATAATAATCATAATTTTTTAGATGATGCAAAACAAGTACTTATTTAAACAAAAAACAACGTTTATGGATTTTTCCAAATCATAAGTATTTTGTTATTTGTCATTCTAATGTTTCTGTTTATACGTTTAAGTGTATAATATATATTCACTCTACCAGCTTTATTAAATTATTTTGAGGAACGTCAATTCAAATTTGATGTGTTTACAAATGTTTTCAAAACTTTTAATAACCCTGTTTCATAAAACAATAAGTTTAATTGAAATAAAACTTCCACGAACAATATAAAATTTACAAAACCATTGTGAGGCATATTTAAATTGCCAAATAAATGCAAATTGGCATTTTCGTGAGCTTTATAGAAGCAAAATAAAACCAATTCGTCCAAATTTTGGTGTGCTTTAGAATATTGTGATGCTTTACAAACATCGCAAGTATGATTAATGAGACATTTTACCCTGTAAAATACCTTAAAAAATTTGTTTCTAACATGCTGTTTCTGCATTCAGTTTTAACTACAAACTGACTGAGTAACTAAAATTAGCTAAACTTAATTAACAAAACTAGGTCAAATATCTTATTAAACCCAACGTACAAGAATCAATTTGCTGCAAACATACCAGTACTCAAGACGCTACAGCATTGGCTGTTTCAGGATAGAATCTCAGATTAACCGAGCATCGAGGTTACAGGAAGGAATGGAGCGTGTAACGGGGAGATATTCTACTGGTTATTTATTTATTCTTGTGGTATTGTATTGCCATTTTTGTGTACATGTAGAAAATCAAAAAACTAATGTGAAAATTGGAGTTTATAAAATCTTAGTTAATAATAAAATAATTCTAAAAATAATTCTAATCAATTATTAGATTCAATATTTTTATTTATTTAATTCGGCACAGATCAAAATTTGAAGGTATTAAAATTTGTCGTTTTAAAATCTCACTCAATAAATCATTTTCAAATACCTGCAGAGCTAATTCCTGCAATTTTTATATCTCCTTAGAATCCAGATATTGGGAGGGGGGAAAGCCCCATGCTTTTATGTAGATAATTGAAACTGGTAATAGTATGTAATAACCAAAAGTTCAGTGATAAATAAAAAAAATTTAAGTCTGTGCTTAATTTTTTTCATATTAGAAGAAATGCATTTTTCCATGAATTAAATTATTTTTAGGTTCAATACGTTGGACCAGCATGGCCAAAGCTCAGTTACGACCAACTCACTTCAAGTTTTACGGGCATTGTTTAATCTTAAACCAACCAACTTGGAGGAATGGATTCAAACATTCTATCATATTGGGACTTATCATTATAATTATTTTGATGGGATCAATCCTACCGTAATTATTACCATAGTTATAAGTAAACTAGTAGTCCCACTCTCCCAAATATTTTCTGCCAGCCGCCGAGAAATTCACAGATTGTTGGCAGCATGCAAATAGGGTTGTTTTCTGAATACTTCTCTGGTAAAAGACCGGCTGTATAAAAGCAGACTTTGCTACACGAGTCCATCCGACATTTAAGCACAGCTTCGCATATTTCCGTTCAATCCGGCTATCATGTGATACAAGCATAATTATGATATAAGAGAAAGAGGCTGGAATTACATCAAAGAATTTACCGCCGAGTGGAATTACTAGTTTACTTATACTATGTTATTACATTTTGTTAAATATTATACAATGTAAACTTTAATTTTGGCCACGATTAGTCTGATTTGGTAAGAGGTTAAATTAGAGCAAAAATGTTTGGTCTCTAACTTTTCCAGATTGCCCTGTGCTGAATAAAACTGTCGGCATTGTTCACTGTCAACTCCATCTACAGGTTTTCTCAACTATTGTATCGTACTGTGCTTCTGCCCTTTTGACATGGTTGGCTAGATCTAAATCGTGGCCAAAGTGAAATTTTACAGCTCACATTATTAATGCAAACTAGTATTGTACATGTTTAAATTATTTAGTTACGAGACAGACTCTTTTTACCAATGTACTCGAGGTAGAGGGTAAATTTGTCAATATACCCGAGGTAGAAAGCAAAGCTAGTTTGTGTTAAATCAATACCAAATTCTTTATTTATTTGCCATAGGACACTCCACTGTCTTCTTACATCACAAATTACTTTGGGAAAGTGAAAGAAAAAAGAGTTTTCCTGGATTTAAAATGCAGGAAGTTGGAAACCTCGCGGTTACTAGCACAACAAAGACCATTTTGGCACTGCATTGATGCAAGAAGACGATAAATTGTACAGCAAATTAACATGTCTTGTGATAATAAGTGAGATTGGATAAGTAGTAAGTTCTTTTCCCAATATCATAAGAATTATTTTTAATATTGATTTCTTGAACACTTGCATAAAAGACATACTAGGTACTTGTTTGTATACTTGAGAATTTTATTTTTTCGCTTTTTGTTTCTTTTTTTTGCTTGGTTTTGTTTTAAAAGAAGTTTTATACTAATGCAAGTTTTCTGTAATGATACCCACTATTATATGGTACTTCATTGTGCATTAAATAATAGCACAAACCAATAGCGGACGCTGGTGTGATTGAACTCTTATTTTTTGCATTATTCATAGGTTCCTCCACTTGTGGCGTGGCATACAAAACAAACAAGTTCAAAACAGTTCTATATTTGGTAGTTGGTGCTGGCAGATGTTGTGGTTAGTTCTAGTATTTGCCAATATAATCCAATACTGGTCAGAGCGTTTGCACACAGACTAGTGATTTCCTTTTAAATATTCGGATATCCGTTCTATTAAATATTATAATTAATAAAAATAATTTAATGTTTATAATTACAAATAACCCATTTGAGTCGTAATTTACAATATTTTTCAAAAAATATAAAAAACAAAAAATAGTATATGAAATGTGGAAAATAATGAAATTATTTATGTGAACATTTCCAGTTTCCACGGCTTTAACAATATGTCGTCTCCTGGTGGGACACAATATGCAGGATCTGGAAGAAAAAAAAATGAATATATATGTAAATATCTCCTGGTTTACTGGTTCTTAATGGAACTCCAAATTAATAATAGGTTTACTGATGTTAACTTCCAATTCTAGTGAAATCAGTATCAAGTCATATTAACCTTTTTCTTGAAGGGGGTTGGAACCTTTGGTTTGAAGATATCACTGACATAGTTTTCCGCATAATACCAAAACACTATACTGCACACGACCCGCGTTTCGCCAACCAAGTTGGCATCATCTGAAGATGATTGAAACTGATCACCTGCAACAGTTGTAATCATCTCCAGATAATGCCAACTATAGTGCTGTATAGTGTTTTGGTGTTCCGTGGAAAACAACGTCAGTGATATTAACCTTTTCTCGATCTTCAATTTTATTAATTAGATTTTTTTACTCTAGGCATATAATTGAAATGGCAAAGGAAAAAATCCATGTGTATCATGTATAAATATATCAATCATAGGGGCGCTTCAGCGAGGGCTTTCAGGCATCTCTATGATCTCTATGTACCTGGAATTTGGAAAGATTACAATTTCTAAAACGAACCACTTGTCTGCCATCAGTCGAGTAACTTCTAACCCACAAAAAGAATTCACCATTTAAAACACGAATTTTAAGTTTATGAAACAAATGATGATTGTGGCAAAATGCAAGATCATTAATTGTTGTTTCAGAAAGAAGCGAAATGCAGAAAAGAATCGGTAACTGGCAATTTTTGAATATGACATCTACTGTGTATGTTATTGAAATTCCATAACCAAATTCCTTTCGCAAATATAGTACCTTACTACTAGTCTATCGTATGTAGTTCAGGAGGGAAAACTTAAATTAAGATGTTTGTTGGTTTGATGTTCTAACCATAAAGATTCTAGATTGACTTGATATTTATAACCACCAATGTAATTGAATACGTTGTCTGCATATTTTAAATAAATAAATGAAATAGAACAAGTTTAGTAACATTATTTCAATCCAAAATTTTACTTGCCTAAATCTGCCTTATTCTCAACAATAGCCAGAACTGTACTATCCAAAACTTGTGGTACATTAACAAATACATCACACCAAATTACAGGAATATTATTCTTCATCTTGTCTTGTAAACAACTCAAAGATTCATGCAAAGACCTCGCCAACTGTAAATCATCGTGGTCCAAAATCAGACAAACTTCCATCACATCTGTCCCCAGAGTAAACACATCACTGTACAGTATGTGCAATGCCCTTATGAGGGCAATGTCTTCATAGTAACCACCCTCGCGAAGATCAATCTTTTTCCTCGCCTCTTTCCTTCTGTTTTTTGATGATAAATGTGATCTATAAAACCATCCATACAACATCTGCCATTAGTTTGTGGAAGGAGTGTAGCTCCATCATTTGAAAAAATAACAAAATAAAATTTGGTACCGATGCACATTTTAAAATTTATTTTACTTTTAAGGTCACGTTATCACAGACAATCCCGTGTTCTATTTTGTTACTTACAAAAAAGCATTGTTCTTAAAAATAAAATGAAATTGTTATTAGTCTTAGCATTATTAATGAAACATGTACCTGAATACGCTCATCTCATCATTTTTTTTGTCGTAAGTTGTTGAATAATTAATATTTTGCATAAATGACGTGCTACGACCGGTACATTCAATACTTATCACATTTTACCCAATTTTAAGAAATCCAATGAAAATTTACATAAGAACTTGTCCCTTCCTTCAGACCAAATTGTTTGAATTACATAAACTAAGAAACAAAATTCACTTTCATGTGAATTTTTCCTAAACAATGTGAAAGTCGAGGGATATTTTGTGTTTAGTGCGTTACTGTAGAGGATATGGTTAACTATTTTAAGGACACTAAAAACGTATTGGAAACTGCCCTAATTATTCTTTGGCAATTATAAATTTAATAATGGGACACATTGACTGTTTCATATAAGGCTACTAATTTGTGACGTGCAACTTAAAAATCCCTAAATAGCAGTCGATCAGTACGGGTTTTGATTAAAATGTTACAATTTATTTGGCTGATTGTATTTTCTGTGCGACATCAGCTATGTTTCAGTTGCCCAAGCTCACACTGAATTGGTTTAATTCATCTTTTGACTGCTTCATCAACAAGGGAGTGCAAACCTGCCCTGAAGGGGATACCTGTGTGCAGGGTGGCGAAATGAAGTATTTTTTTTTAAATGGAACACCTTTGGCATTTAAAAATATTAGATTATTTCACCAACTATAGTCAACGTTTAGAAGTAAAAATAATTTTAAAATGTGCCACCTTCGGGTACCTGTTAATATATTATTATATCATTTTATAACACTACTGGATTGCATTTACACTCACGCTCTTGATCTTGAAGTGGCACGAGACGAACCATAAGAGGATACCATACTCTCTGTTTCCGAGTATAAATCATCATCACCTCCTTCATAAATGCCCAAAGCAAGGTTAGTTAGTTTAATTTTTTTCTGTTTACGCAGTAACTGTAAACGGTTGAAATATTTGTCAAAGATTATTTCAAAATCATGAATTTTCTCTTTCAAATCCAACATGTGCGATCTCAAGGCAGGTACAAGCAACTCCTCTAGAAGATACAATAATAATATCTATTAATAATTACATTTCTCAAAGTAAAGTGTTGTGTTTTTTTTTAATAAACAATTCTTTTTAGCTGCTCTTTTGGCGCTGCATTTTACCATTTTTATATTTTCTGAAGGGTAGCAAAGTAAGTATATTAACTATATAAAAGCTATATTTTTTTAGACTAGACAATTTGGCCCAGAGGGAAATGTTTTAAATTATTGATTACAGTTAATCTTATAATATATATATATAGCAAAAGTATATAATGACTCTTACCTAATACTTCCTTTGCATGATGCTCTTTTGCTAGGCAAATAGCTTTTCTAAATGCTTTATGTTCAATAAGCAACCAAACTGCTTTTTTATAATCACTACAATACTTGTCTAACAATAATACACCTTCATCAACTCTATGTGCCCGTGACAACTTGTAAGAAAGATCATATAACACCTTCCTCTGCTCATCCTGATTACACTTAAGAATTGCAAAAATGTTTAAAACTTCTCGCCAATCCAATGCTTCTTTATATTCCTCCAAAGCTTGTAGATTCAAGTTAGCTCGTTTTAGAATGAACGCCGCTTCATTGTGTTTATGTTTCAGTGACAAACGCTTTGCAAATACAATTGAAACCATCTCAAAATGTTTGTAGAAAGTTGGTAGACATTTGTAAGCAACATCTTCTAACTGATGCCTTAAAATAAAAGCTTCAACAAAAGATTTGTCATAGTTATCACAACGCAGGAGATATTTAACAGCATCTTTAGGATTATTTGCTTTTAAACTCATTTTGAAACGCAACTCCACGGGCTCGAGGTTTCTAAACTCAGCTATTTCAGGCTCGTATATTCTAGGGTCTTCACTGCTGTTATGGTACACAAAAATCAAAAAATCCAAGCTATGAAGGCTGTATGTTGCATCTAGAATATCTCTAAAATATCTTTTATTACTTAATAATTGCAATACTGTTTTACAAATGGATTCATTAGATCTTGGATTCAATTCAAATACAATTTTCAGGTAATTCAGTGCAGATTTCAATGAAAAATGTTTCTCCTGAATGGAAACTATACTTAACAAGTTACTAATCAGATCTTTAGAAGTTAAATAATTTATTATCTTTCTGATTATCTGTTTTTTATCACACTTGTTTTCTGGGAACTTCGTGAAACAATTTTTGTAAAATGAAGGTTTATTAGTAAAATCGTTAACGATTGTACTTAGAGTTGTTGAAAATTCTGCTGCTTTTACAAAATCCTGTATGTGTTCAGAAAAGCGTTCTGGATTTAAATCAATAAGCAAGTTCCAATTCATTCTTTCAATCCTCATTATATTTACAGCAGTTTTCCACATGTTTTTACTCAACAACCCCTCAATCATGTCTATGGTTAGTAATCTACACCTAATAGTCTCCAAGTTACCTCTAGGCAAAATCATGGTAATCTGTGGTGGGTGACCTTTGCTAACAGTAACAATTCTAGCGCCCTGTTCTATCTCCCTCGAGTACAGTTTTTCCAAATCCAATTTACCCTGAAGAAGCACATTGTAGTCTTGTGATAAACGAGCACAATACAACCTGCAACTAAGAGTTGTTAGTAGCAAATAATCTTGAAAAATGTTAAAGGATGTGACACCATTGCATACTACTTGCTCATTTAAATATAATTCTCGATTGCTGCTCAAAGCAAAATCCAACTCAATTTCAGAATTCATTATAGATAATAACCTTTTTGTGACATAAATTGTTCTACTTTCCATGTCTAAATCTATATGTGACGTTAAACAATCTGTATCCGCATATAGCAAAGCAAATTTAGAATTGTTTTTTCTATTTATTGTACTTATTTGTAACTTTAAATTACCAGATTCCTGAACTCTCAATATTTTTTCACTGCAACCTTCAATATTGATTTGAATGTTAGTACTCTCATTCCAGATTACACTATGAAAAACTAGAGAATCTCTTAAGTCTGAGTTTTCCAAAGATAAGAGCTTGGAAAAATTGTTCAAATCGATAACCATAACTTGTAACGTGGAATCCAAGACAACACACAATAACTTCTGCGGATGAAACAAGATTCTATTAATAGGACTTGAATGCACTAACACAGAATTCGCAATAGGAGGAGGTATGATTTTGGCCGCAAAGTTATACCATGAGATATTTGTTCCATCCACAACGGCTACTATCGAACTTCCTGGACACTTGTTTATTATAAAACGAAAATTATAATATTCTATCGATTTGGCACTAAATATAACTAATCGGCAAATTGTATACAGTGGTTCATGCAAGTTGATCCACTCGAAGTCTTGTACGATTTTTGTTGGTGGGAAATATAACTGTTGTTTTAATATCCATATACCATTGGCGTTTAAGTAAATATTAAGATAACCACACTCTTTGACATCTAAACTATAAACAGCAAGCATATTCATTTGTGCATGAAACTGCATCTTTACAATGGTTCCCTAAAAATGAATTAAGACTTGTAAACATACAATATTTACACATACAGGATAAATCATACAATATCTGTTATGGAAACTTATATGAATCTAAAAATGATAATCTTACCTTATTTTCTGGCACTTCAAAAGTAGACTTCACTTTACAATTTTTTTCAAATATAATGACAATATTTACATCACCAACAGCAGTACCAGCTACACACTGACCAGCTACCATAAACGTTATGGGTTCCATAAGATTAGGATACTCAGAAGATACATTCAGAGGTTGCAATTGGTTATCAAAGACTTTAATGAACCTTTGCCCATTCTTATAAAAATTAATTGCAAATAGTTGTCCATTACCCCTCCAGGAAATTTTTGGGGGCTTATATTTCATCTCCATTGGTGGAACTGGTGCTATAAATATGCATATCTAATAATAAACAATGAAAATGTAATAATTAGGCACATACCTTTTTCTTTTACTTTCTGTTGTCTAATTCTGGGCCCTTGAAACTGGGTCTTTTCTGAACCCCACCCAACATATATTGAACTTGGGACCTCAACATTCAAATGAGTACTATATTCGCTTTCAAATTTAAGTGTCGAAAAATTACATAAAATAATTTTACCTGCATCATCAATTACAACTATTGCGGTTTCAGCTGGATTCCAAGCAAGTGCAACAATTTTGTCCTTCCATTTGTAACAAACATTAATTTGAAGAGAATGACGGTCAAACAGAATTAATTCATAGTCTGTAGCGAGGAAAATCGCATCATGCACGGCCAAGTAACTGATATGTTTTAGTTCTTTGTCTTCAATTTTCTTTCTTGTAAGTCTAGTAGGATTGTTATGTTCGTATATACATACATAGTTTGTATCTGATATGAAGCAAGCAAATTCTTCAGAGGAACTAAAACATACACCTCTGCCATATTCCTCCTCATTTATTCTGACTGACTGACACCACAATTGTTCCAAATTATCCATCTCTTGAATTGTATACTTAAATAATAACTAAAACCGCCATTGTATAAAAATTTATATATATATTCAAACACTAAAATATAAATTTACTTAAATAAATTTCCCCATCAGTTAAAGTTTCAACAGGGCTGCAACATGTAACCATGAAGGCATTGAGTGCAGCACGTACTCTTTAACTTTTCTTTTTCAGTAAGAGTATACTACCTATGTATAGGTATGTTAAATCTATAAACAAATAAATTTACTTATTCACCAAACTGTAATCCACAGTCTTTGCTACAATTTTTAAATTTAAATGCCTTTTCCCATTTAAAACCAAAGGAAACAAGGTTATGTTAATAAAATAATGGATGGTTTGATGTCCCGTGTAATTAATCTATGGTTTGATGGTTTCTGGTCTTTTTCTGTTTTGTGGTTTCTGGCACAGAATATGTTTCTGTTTTTAGTATTTCTCGGTGGTGGGTGGTGTATGGTACACACACTGAACTATATAAATAGAGTTCAGTGGGTACACAACACTAAATTATCTACTAAATGTACACAGATTATTCCTCTATGGTCTGGTATTATTCATAATTCATGATTGATAAAATTGATTAGTGTTGCCAACTTGCAAATAGAGTATTCCTCATTAATATTGCCAAAATTGCTCATTTTTACCCAAAAATCCTTACACCTTACACGTCACAGGCAGAAAAGAAAACAAAATAGAATACATACTTTTTATAGCAACCCCTGTTTTACCCAAGGATTTTTAACTTATATAGGATTGCTCGATCCCTAGAATTTATTAGCCGTATCACGTGATTGGGTGTTGCGGCTACGTAATCGGATTTATATACAAAATATATGAGTTAGATAGTGACAGTGACTTGTCAACGCGTCATAGATAAGGAATCGCACAATACAGAGAGAGAACAAGTATCGGGTCTCACAGTGACGTCACTAAAATCGGACAATATTGAGGAATAGAGATCGAGCAATCCTATATAAGTTAAAAATCCTTGTGTTTTACCAATCCTTTATTAAAGTTTTCCCATGTATATAATATTGCTTTTCATTTATTTGACATATACGCATGTGCATTTAATAAAGTTAAAGACTATTTATTAAATGCGTATACGTTTTGTATGTCAAATAAAGAAACTTTAATAAATAAGGGATCCTATGCAAAGGAACTTCCGTTTTACGGATCCTTTTTTAAATATATACCCATGCGCATTTAATAAATTCTTTTTACATTTATAAATGTGTATGCGTATAATTATGTCAAATAAAGGAAAACTTAATAAAGGATCCAGAAAACGTACGTTGCAATAACTCTCTATTATTTATTATAATAATAATAATCAGTTTATTATTGCAACTTTATTGAGAAATTATAATAAATGCCAATTAATTTACTCTAAATATAAAAATGAATTAAATATATCTTAAATAGAAATTTATTTTGAAATTTTGGAATAGTAAATGCATAAGATAAACTAAGAAAAGACTAACTACCGGCACCGGCATAAAGGAATCATACATTCGTTTATGCTACCGGCGTGTTATCCTGCTCCAATTTCCCATTATCGAAAACACCTTATTATTTATTATAAATTAGAGTTCTTCCGTACAGACACAGATGGCGACCCTTGCGTAACTGGCGTATTCATTACTGATGGGCATAATAGTTCATTTCAGAGAACAAGTTCTTGGGAACTACTTGCGCGAAGCGAACTAGTCTTTAAATCTAGTTCGCGCGAACTACTTTTTAGATAGATATTCGGAAACGATCGGTCGGTCAGTAAAAATTAGTATCCATGCGATCGTTTAGCATCGGCCGGCGATGCGTTTCATCGCGCAGGTCCCACTGAACTATATTATATATAGTTCAGTGGCAGGTCCAGGTATCTCCAGGTCCTTATCGCTGGTATCAAGAAGTAGTTCGCGCGAACTACTTTCTTTTAGATCACGAACTAGTTCGTTTATATCCCTACAAAGAATCGTTGGTTTTAACTCGTTCGTTCGCGAACTACCCATCACTAGTATTCATTCCGTAAGAAGCGATGGGACATGGTGCATTCCGTAACACATTCGAGATTTTGATTTCACATTCTGTTCACAAGTCTGTGAACCGTTCAGTATCGTCCGATGCAACATTCACAAAATTCCTCACAATTTGAGAAATTCGTCACACATTGGCAACATTGTGTCATAATTTATAGTCCTTTTAATAACTGTTGTGATTCATAAGCTTAATTGTGTGATTACTGTGATTTCTGTGTGATCGTCTTTATCTATCCTCCACAGGCCACAGAAAATTAACTCACAGAAGCTAATCCTTAAACTAGGGAAGAGAGAGGATTCGTAATCACTGCCGGAGGTCATTCGTAATCATAATGCAAGTTGCCAACAATTTTTTACCGTTTTCGGTTTATGAGATGAGTCGCTGTTGATCTAAGAGTGTTCTGACTTTCAGTATATATATATTTTATCTATGGTTCTGAAAATATGTCTGTTGTAATGGATCCAGTCGCAATAGACTTCTTTGGGTGTCTTATATTCGATTTTCAATGGGAACTCTGTACTCTATGTCTGTGGTCATATTTAGGCCATGATATTTGTCTGTCATCAGTTTTTGTTCCCGCCAAACTTAAAACGAAGACTATCACTATCGTCTATATTCTTTGCTTAAAGATATTTTGCGCAAATTATCCTAATATTTTGTGCACATCAATGTAAAGTTAATCTAGAAGAGTTGTAAGGTTAAAGGCAATAAAAGGAGTGTTATTAATTAAAAACAAGTGCTTTTTTCGTCACATTAATCTCCATACATTATAAACTGGCGATGAGAAATGGTTATATGACAGGATCTTCAAATTACCTAATTTACGAGTAGCATATCGAGCTAGTTCAAAGTGAACACATTCAAGATCAACAAAGGGGCCTGCTAGCTTCGTTAATTTATATTTTAAAATGCCGAATGAAGGCAATAACACTCAAGTTTTACGAGGTACTATAGGAACCTTTACTGAGTATAAAATGGGGAGTGATTGGTGCTCATATGAAGAAAGAATGGATCAGTACTTCATTGCAAATTACATAGAGGATGATAAAAAGGTACCGGTTTTATTAACAGTCGTAGGACAACAGGCATATGAAGTTTTAAAAGGTCTTTGTGATGCAGATTTACCCAAAACTAAAACATATGGACAGTTGTGCAAATTATTAAGAGACCAGTTTTCCAAAAAGGTTTCCGTTCTTAAAGAAAGGGTCGAGTTTTATGAACTACGTCAGTTCGAGAATGAATCAGTTAAAGATTTTTTATATACGTTTAAAAAGTAAAGCAAGTTTGAAAGATTTTTTATATACGTTTAAAAAGTAATGCAAGTCTGAAGCAGGGTTAAATGATATTTTAAGAGACCGATTCGTCTCGGGTTTGAAGAGAGTGCCTATTCTAGATAGAGTGTGAAGAGGAGCTAACATCGGAATTGGAGGATATTTCGCAGACAGCCTTAAAAAAAGAAGCCGCACTTGCTTCATCATAATGTCAACAGTTACACAAGTTAAGTATTCATAAAGGGAAGAAAACACAGCAGCAGAGCTCGAAAAAGAAAAATGAAAATCTGTTGAAGATAAAGTGTCAGGTGGAAGACATTTGAAGAAAGAATGTAAAGGGAAAGGAGAATGGAAGTGCAACAGCTGCGGTGAGCGTAACTATAATTTTAGTAAATGTAAATACAAAACTTTCACTTACAAACTATGTAAAAAAGTAGGGCATTTAGCCAGGGTTTGTTATTATAAGCAAAATAATTATGTAGAGGCTGAACATACTGAAGTTGAAAGTAAGGAAAAAGTGATAGTTTTCATGGAAATGTATTTTATCCGGAAAAATAGAAATGTTAGTTAATAGTAAAGTTTTGACTATGGAATTAGATTCGGGGGCAGATATTTCTGTTATCCTTGAACCGATTTATAAAAGCCATTTCCATGATTGTAAACTAAAGCCGACTAATGTATGTCTGAAATCCTATGATGGTAATATTATTGTTCCCGAGGGAGATTTTTATGCAAATGTGCAATTTGAAAATAAATGTAAATCTGTAGAATAGTAGTTAAAAAAAATGGTACTATTCCCTTGTTAGGTAGGGATCTTATGCATATATTTAACTTTAACATAAATGGTGCCCCAGTGTGTAATCTAAATAGCTTAAATAACAATATTCAGGGTGATATTTGATTTAGATAAACTCTTAAAAAAATACAATAATTTATTCAAAATGAATTAGGGTTGTATAAATACGAAAAAGTTGAGTTAAAGTGTCGATAAGGGGGCTATACCAATTTTTTGTAAGCCTCGTCCAATACCTGTTTTATTTAGAGAATTAGTAGACAAGAAGCTAGATGACTTAGAGCGGAGAGGTGTAATTTCACCAGTAGAGAATGCAGTGTGGGGTACTCCTTCAGTGCCAGTACTTAAGGACTCGGGTAAATTGCGCTTATGTGCAGATTATAAAATTACAATTAATAAATATATTCAAGATATTAAGCATCCCCTTCCCAGAATAGAAGAACTATTCGCGGCACTCCAAGGCGGGGAGCGTTAGATTTTGCTAATGCTTATAATCAATTGGAATTAGCAGACAGTACTAAATCATTGTTAGCTTGGAGTAGGCATAGGGGAATATATAGGCTAAACCGTTTGCCTTACGGTACTAAACCCGCTTGTGCGATTTTTCAAAAAACAGTAAAAAAAGTGCTGCAAGGATTAAAGGGCGTAATAAATTTCATGGATGATATTGTAGTTACGGGAAGTAACAAAGTTGAATACTTAAAAAATTTAGAAAAGGTATTTGATCGATTATGTCAAGCCGGTTTTCGATTGAATTTAAAGAAATGCTAATTGTTTGAAGCCCAAATACGACATTTAGGTCATATTATTGATAGCGAGGGTCTACATAAAGATTTAGATAAAACTAGGGCAATCACAGAGTGTCCTCCTCCCACAGATGTCACACAAATTAAATCTTATATAGATATGATCAATTATTATGGGCGTTTTGTTCCTAACGTTACGTTAGTGGTCCACGTTACTAGAGCCTTTATACAAATTATTGAGAGGTAATGTCGAGTTTAAATAAACAAAGGAATGTGAGAATGCCTTTGTGAAGTCAAAGGATGCCATTTCCTCTGATCAAACCCTAGCATACTTTGACCCAAAATTACCTATTAAGCTGGTTTGTGATGTTTCACAAGTAGTAGTTCAGTTCTTTTACATATATTTCCTGACGATTCGGAAAGATCTATTAGTTTTGCTTCCAGAGTTTTGAATAACAGTGAAACTAAGTATTCTGTTATACACAAAGAGGCGTTATCTATATATATTGGAGTGTCCGTAAATTTTATCAATATCTAATGGGAAACAAATTCATTCTTTGTTCCGATCATTTGCCTTGATTCCCCAGATGGTGGCCGGACGTCTTCAAAAATGGGCAATTTTTCTAAGTGGATTTAATCATACTTTTAAGCATATTAAGGGATCTGAGAATGGTTGTGCAGATGGGTTATCTCGCTTTCTGGTGAAGTGTGAGGAGAACCCAGAACTTTATTTTGAATATTTTCACTTTCTAATCGACCAAGTTCCTATTAATGCAGTACACATAATTATATATACTTATACACAAGAGATGGTTGGCCTAAGGAGGTGGCTGGGGAACTTAAGCCATACCTTCATAGAGCCGCAGAAATAAATATCAATAATAACTTATTAATGTGGAGTTATCGCGTTATTATACCTTCTAAATTGCGAGCACAGTTATTGGAAGAAATTCATGGTAGTCATAATGGAGTTGTTAAAATGAAGTCTTTAGCTAACCAATATTCTTGGTGGTCAAATTTAGATAACGAGATTGAGAGTTATATAAAAACTTCCATTGCCTGTATGAGTCATTCTAAAACACCTAATAGAGCGTTGATAATTAAATTCAATGAAGGCAAACATGTTTTCGATAGAATTCATATAGACTTTTTAGGGCCTTATCATGGCAAAACCTTTTTGATTACACCGATTAATTTTCAAAGTGGCCGGAATTATATGAAATACAAAAATTAGATTCTACAAGCACAATAGAAAAACTTCGTGATTGTTTTGCTCGTTTTGAAGTTCCCAATACTATAGTGTCGGACAATGGACCGCAGCTAAATTCGAGGACTTTTGTGAAATGAACGGTATTAAACATATTAAATATCCGCCCTATCATCTATTGACAAATGGAGCAGCAGAGAATATCGTTAAATCTTTCAAAAATTCCTTAAATAAAATGCAAAGTGATACGAAAACCAACTTTCGGAATCTGTCTGCCTTAATTAGTAAGTATTTATTTTCCTACAGGAATACACCAAATTGTGTTACTGGTGAAACAATCTATATTAATGTTCTCTAGAAAAGTTAAAACGAGACTCGATTTTTTTACTCAGTCAGAAGTAAATAAAAATAGAGAAAGACAAACTAAATATCATCATGGTATCATGGTAAGAGATTTATAGAGTTCGCAGTGGGAGACATAGTTTATGTTAAAGGTTTCAGAAATCCAAACAAACCTACTTGGACAAGAGCGGTCATAGATAAAAGACTGGGGTTCGAAAATTATCTATGTAGGGTACAGGAGGATGAAAGGTTGCTTTGGCATAGACATTTAGACCAGATTGTCCAGGTTGGTAAATTTTATAATAATGTATCTGATAGAATTAGATTTAATATTTTGCCTACTCTTGTCGTGAAAGAGGGTAACAGGGAAGATGATTACAGACTAAATCCAAATGAAAGTTTAGTTAGTATATCGGAGAAAAACGTAGTGCCCGAAGTGTTAGGAGAGACCGTAGTGGAACCATCTCTATAATCTGTGGAACCATCTGTTAGTTCGGGTGATGGCTCTTCAAGCGTTAAGGGTGACAGTGACAGTTGCTACAAACAAAGTAAACAACAAGGAAACGGATGAAAATAAAAGAGTGAATAATGGATGTTATTCTAAGAAATAGGGTTGCGACACCAAATGTAAAAAGTCGTTCACTTCGACAGATTAAACCTCCCGATCGGTTAAATTTATAAACGTTTTCTTTAGGGAAAAAATTAGAAAGGGAGGGATGTAATGTATCCAGTCGCATTGGACTTCTTTGGGTGGGTGTATTATATTCGATGTTCAATGCGTTCTCTGTATTCTGTGTCCGTGTTCATGTTTAGGCCATGATCAAGGATTTTTAAAGTTAAAAATCCTTGGGCCATGATATTGTTATCAGTTTTTGTTCCCGCCAATATAAAGTTAATCTAGGAGAGTTCTAAGGTTAAAGTGTTAAGGGCAATAAAAGGGGTGTTACTAATTAAAAACAAGTGCTTTTTTCATCACATTAATCCCCATACATTATACCTATCTGTCATCTTTTACTACATAATATTAGCAAAGGAAAATAATACTCTGGGAGAATCAGGGAGCAGGTATCGAAAACAGTATTAATTGACTATATAGCTTTTTCTATGCTTTATTGTAATTCCCTTTAACTTTTCGTTCCTATTTGTACACTTATTAAAGGCGCAACAATTTATCATTGCGTCACTCTTACAAAAACACAGCTTTTGGAAGATTACAAGACACTCGACAGTACTATACACACTAAAATCGCAGAAAAATCAACTGTATAAAATCCAATGTTTGCCACCAATTCTATAGCAAAAAATGCGACACAAAGAAATAAACTATATGCCAGAATAAGGAATAATAATTGTGAAACTATTCGATGCCACCACCGACGAAGTCTCCAATTAATTGTCCCCTCTATTTCCTGGTCTAAAGTCTAATAATTATAAGCAAAACGCTCATTATATTATATTATATCTACGTTATAATCTGTGATGATTATAGGATTGGAAACATGAATCGCTCCGCAAGCAAGAGCAAGAGTTGTGTGTGTGTGGTGATGAGCAATATATCACGAACTTTGATATCACAGATCACGACTGTTACTAAAATCCTACAAAAGCGTGACATGATCACGGGTCACGGCGTATCAACTTCGGCTATTAAAAGAGCGGAAGAAAAAAGCGTATGGTCGAATTTTCGTTCACACCATAAAATAAACCAGTGTAGCGTGCGATAGCCACAGCGTGCCTTGGACTGCAACTGTGAATGAAAACTATTTGCTGATTCACTTTATCTATGGTATTATATACCTATCAAATCAATATATTGATAATAACGGAAATATAGGTAAATAAGGACATTTATTTATTTTTTTCTTATTTATGGCCACTACTCCACCACTACTAACATAACAGATGCCTTTTAGGAATACGTGCGGAACCGCGGTCAGTGTCTGCTGGTTGGTTTCGATGAAGGCGAACTTCCACGGAGATGCCGGAGTAATGCAGTGCCAGTCGGGACACATGGCCCGCGAAGGAGGATTGCCTTCCCCTCAAAGACAAAACAGGTCACTGCTATTATAATGGCACTTGAGGAAAAGCAAGTGCAATTCGCTATCTATCTGTCAATTAAACAATAATAATTGTCAGACGGATAATAGCAAAGACCAAGAGAGGGCATTACTGTGTGTTTCTCACCACTACTAATATAAAACGATATGTCTTTAATCCCAAAATCGTGATTTTAGAGAATTCTGCGAAGTTGTTACTCGCGGTTTACGGTATTAGCAATTAGTTTACATAAGATAAGAGATAAGTACTAGCCTTGTTTTTTATATATAAAATAAGGGTACTAGCGATATTACAATTATTGGAAAATTGGGATCACGTCAAGCTTTAAAATCACAGTTAACGGTGTTATTTGAAAATCACGGTATCGCTCATCACTACCATGAGCCGAGCCTGAAGCAAGTTGCCATCTAATTTCTTCTCGCTCCTATTTGTATACTTAAAGAAGTTTTGGCCGTTCTTGGGATTATATAGGTTTTATTTAAAACAGTGTAGGTTTTATATTTTTTTTATTAAAAAAAAATGTATTTTCAGAGCTGAAAAAACTGATGATTTGACCGTCTGCGCAATGTAAAATCAGCAGCAGTGTTTTGAACAGAACCTATATAGGTAATCCCAAGAACAACCAAGTAAAATTAAATACAAACAAGTTCAAGAATATTAATCTTTTTATTAGAAGATAATTTACCATCTATATTTATTAATTATCATACCTTGTCAATAAAAAGACAAAAGCACCAAATTCTATTAATTTAAATTTACCGCGGGTATACATTCATGATCATGAATCGACTAATTTGTGCATAAATCATACATATGGAATGTTTCCTAGATTTATCCTCCGCTTGCTCACCGAAGTTAGTCCGGTAATTAGTTGATATAGAATACAGACTGTAAACAATAATATGAAAGCACCCCAGTGCGTCTTTTTCCGGAGTAGGCCACCTATACATAATTAAGTTTATCCACTTATTCAGTACTTACCTACTTTAAAAGCGGTAGTTCATTTAAAAGTATAAAAAAAGTCAACCGCTCGAAATAGGTAGGTATGCCATGTTGCTTAAAGTCTACGAAAAAATTTAGCAATTATTTTAGGACCTCTATACTTTACATTATTGAATCTTAAACTAGGCATGCGGGAGTGAAGGATGGGAGGCATTTTCTAATCGATAACATCGATTTTTGGTGTTTTGGAATATTTTAGCTAAATATAGGTAACAATTTATTTAGCAAAAACTAAAATCTGTTATTCTTAGCCATATATATATATATATATATATATATAGTGATATATATATATATATATATATATATATATATATATATATATATATATATATAGTGTAAATATTCTACGACTGTCTGAGTTAAGAAACAAAAATTTTAATACTGGACGGGGAAACAGTCATGAAAAAGTTATACTCTTTTTATTTTTCAAGCTTTCGAAACTTTATGTTTCTTCATCAGGAAAATCTAAAAGTAGATATTACAAGTAATACAACAAATTAAAAAATGAAAACACAGTACTTACTAATTTGAGATTGAATTCGAAGTTAGCAAACATGAGTGGTGTAATACCATGGTTCACAATAATAAAACAATTGATTAAAAACAGACTAGTTAAGATCAAACAAAAATTCACTTGTTACATCTATGTTAAGGTAATTTGTTAAAAACTAGAAGAGAACTAAATCAGACAAATTGAAAGAAACGTCTATCATTGATGCGAATAGCTGTATTATAAAAACATGACACTAACAGCAGTGTACCTTTTTTGGATACTAGGGTCATAAGAAGAGGTGACAATTCTCTCATTACTTCCTGGTACAGAAAACCTGGATCGTCAGGTAGATTTTTGCACTATGAGTCATTCCATTCACGACAACAAAAAATCAATTAGATTTTGGGCATGAAAACGAGAGTTATTGCAACTAGTCATCATTCTCTAAGAAATAACAATTTAAAACAACTGTATAATTTATTTATTAAATGTGGTTATCCACCACCAAGGATTGTTAACTGTTTACAGGATTGCTCGATCGCTCAATTTTGTCATCCGCCTTTCTGACGTCATCGAAGATCTATGTAATCGAATTGTCGAAATATACCTATTTTGTGTTTGTTATATTTCACATTTGCAAAAGAATTTTCGTATTTGAATGATTATTAATATTATTATTTATTAAAGTTTGTAATAACAGTCTAAATTGTACCTATTTCTACAAGTTCGAGATCTTTGGATCTTTGACGACGTCACAATTATGGATTACATTGTAGTATAGGGATCGAGCAATCCTGTAAACAGTTAACAATCCTTGATCCACCACCACTTCTTAAGAGTCTGTTGTTTTCGAGGTCGCAATTGCATGATGTCCAAGGAACACCCAACAATAACACCCCAGAGTTGCATAATAGTGTTTATTTTTCATTACCCCCTCTGGGTACAATTTCACATAAAATTAAAAAAATATTTTCTGGATTTGAGGGTGTCAAATTGGCATTTAGGAATCAGGTTACCATTAAAAATTTATTTTCAAAGCTCAAAGATGAGGACCCCAAAATGAATAAATCTAGTGTGATATATTGCATCCCGTGCATGGATTGTGATTCTAAATATATTGGACAGACTTGTCGTAGACTGAAGGACAGAATTACGTCACACAAAAGTGACGTACGAAATAACAACCACACGTGTATGCTGTCCGAACATTGTTTATCGGAAGGTCATAACATTAGTTACGACGAGGTGACCATACTAGATTGTGAAACCAATCATAAAAAACGAAAATTTTTGGAAATGTGTCATATCTCAAAGGAGGAGAATGCAATGAATGCAATGACGGATATTGATGGTCTTAGTGTTATTTATACATTTTTATTAGACCATTACTTTAATAATAATAGGGACAGGAATCTGAATAACACCTTGTACAGTGACTCCTAACTTAACAAAATGTTTTACTAGTAGTTTTAATAAATGTTTTTCCTTGTTTTTTTCGACGCTTGAAGTTCTTTGCATGTTGTTTTTATAATACAGCTATTCGCATCAACGACAGACGTTTCTTTCAATTTGTCTGATTTAGTTCTCTTCTAGTTTTTAACAAATTACCTTAACATAGATGTAACAAGTGAATTTTTGTTTGATCTTAACTAGTCTGTTTTTAATCAATTGTTTTATTATTGTGAACCATGCTATTACACCACTCATGTTTGCTAACTTCGAATTCAATCTCAAATTAGTAAGTACTGTGTTTTCATTTTTTAATTTGTTGTATTAATTGTAATATCTACTTTTAGATTTTCCTGATGAAGAAACAAATAAAGTTTCGAAAGCTTGAAAAATAAAAAGAGTATAACTTTTTCATGACTATTTTCCCGTCCAGTATTAGAATTTTTGTTTCTATATATATATTTATTTAAAATTGGTTTTTTAACTAGTCGGTCGTGACCACCCTGGGTTTTTATTTTATATATATATATACAGTGTCCCCCTAAAGTCGTGCACAAATTCATTGTTAGGTAAACAAAAGAAATTATTAAAAATTCCCGAAACAAGTCGATTTTTGAATTTAATTTACTATTTTTTCAAATAATAATTAATATACAGGGTGACCTATGTTCGAGTAATGACGTCATCACAATTTTTTTAAATGGAACACCCCACTTTTTTTCCAATTTTCGGATTGCCCTAACTGAGCTGATTCCAAAACTATACCACAAGTTGCTTCTAATTGTTACAGGGAGGACAACAATACCCAAATTATTTACAAATACTAAATTTATTTACAAATAAATAAACTTACTAAAATCAAAGCACCAGAAACACCTAAATTAAATGTTCAAATTGTTGACCATTTACTGCCAAACAATGGACCAGACGGGAAACAAATTCTTGCTGTACATTCCCAATGACTTCAGGCGGGATCGCTCGAACTTCTTGCCGAATTCGTTCCTTCAGATCGTTAATATTGTTTGGTTTATTGACGTATATTTTGCTTTTTACATAACCCCAAAGAAAAAAGTCGAGCGGTGTTAAATCTGGTGATCTGGCGGGCCATTCCTTAGGTCCTCTTCTGCCAATCCAATGATGAGGAAACACATCATCTAAATAGCGGCGAACAGCGATGGCATAGTGCGGTGGTGCACCATCGTGCTGAAACCAAATGGGTTCATTGGGAAAATCTGGATCTTCATTTGGAAATAGAACAATCAAGGAAGGAACTAAATCGAACTGAAGAAATTCCAAATATCTTGCACCATCTAAATTTCCTTCAAAGAAATACGGCCCCAAAATTCGATTATCAGCAATTCCGGCCCAAACATTGACTTTTTGGGAATGCTGAGTGTGTGCTTCCATCATCCAATGTGGATTGCGATCTGACCAGTACCGACAATTCTGTTTATTGACGGTGCCATTCAAATAAAAAGACGCCTCGTCGGAGAAAATTATGCGTTTGACAAAATCCGGATCTGCCTGACATTCTTCCATCATCATTTCGCAAAATTCTGTGCGTCTGTCGAAATCATTGTCAGATAATTCTTGTACTAAGTGGACTTTGCAGGGATGATACTTGTTTCTGTGAAGAAGTCTACTCAATGTACTTTCACCCATTCCTAAATTATCTGCTACGACTCTCAGACTGGATTGCGGGTTTTCATGAATGGTCAAAAGGGGTTGTAACTGCACTTCTTCAGTTCGGCTAACCGTGGATCGATTTATTGGTGGACGACTGGGATGACTTTCATTAAACAGAACACAAACTTCCTCATGAGTTCGAATTCTATCACCATATCCGATCATCATAAGAATTTCAATCCGTTCGGTTTCACTTAGAATCATGTTTTTTAATTAATTTAAAAATACTCAATATTTTAAGGAAGAATGATTCAAAATGGATTTACTTGTACAATCTTAACGAACTATTTAAAAATGATTGCCTGCAAGAAATACACGAGCACGTTCTATCAGGCAGATAAAATTAAAAAGCATCAAAGAAATTATAGCAAAAAATAATGACATTTTAAAATATGTGGTGCTTTGATCCAATTTTTAGTACGTTTATTTATTTGTAAATAAATTTAGTATTTGTAAATAATTTGGGTATTGTTGCCCTGTAACAATTAGAAGCAACTTGTGGTATATAATTTTAGAATCAGCTCAGTTAGGGCAATCCGAAAATTGGAAAAAAAGTGGGGTGTTCCATTTAAAAAAAATTATTATTTGAAAAAATAGTAAATTAAATTCAAAAATCGACCTGTTTCGTGAATTAAAAAAAATTATTTAGCAAGGAAGGCGATAAGATGCCAACTTGGAATTTATGCTGGAGGGTCTTTACCTAACCAGAAACATGTATAAAAAATAACAATCTCTTCCGCGCCGTCGAAGTGGTTGAAAACCTACCCTTAATAATAATAATAATAACAATTAAAAAAATTTATTTAGCAAGGAAGGCGATAAGATGCCAACTTGAAATTTACGCTGGAGGGTCTTTACCTAACAAGAAACATGTATAAAAAATAACAATCTCTTCCGCGCCGTGGAAGTGGTTGAAAACCTACCCTTAATAATAATAGTAATTAAAAAATATTATTTAGCAAGGAAGGCGATAAAATGTCAACTTGGACTTTACACTGGAGTGTCTTTACCTAACCAGAAGTATGTATATAAAATAACAATCGATTGAAATTATAATTAAAAATATATATTGTATACTTATAACAATGAAGACGTATGTTGTGAACTACTAGCAATAATTTAAATATTAGTTTAGTTTAGTTTAGTTTAGTTAATCAGTTGAGGCGGCACAGGGCACACATTCCATTAATTTTTTTTCATTTAACATTACACCACTTTTTATTTCTTTTACAAAAAGAAAGCATTTTTCATGAAAAAGCCTCATGAAACAAGTTTTGCATTTAAAATGCCTACAGGCTCGTTGACGGTAACATTAGAAGAGCAGTATAGACATTTCTGTTGCATATTTGTACTATTTCGTAGTAATAAGCATTTTAGTTTCCTTCTATCGATGCCCTCTTTTAAAGATCGTCCTTTTACGAAATTAAAGAAAAAATATATGACAAAAGGTCCGCAATTATAGGCGCCGGTTTGTTTTAACGTGTTCTAAAATATCGTAGTGCCAATTTTGAATATCTCAATTTTTTAACTAAAGAAATTTCAGAAATTTTGACAATTATATTTCTAATAATTGCCTCGTTTCCTAAGGGATCTAGCAATATAATTTTTTGTCGCTGAAATTTACCAGTATTAAAACAAAATGGTTATTCTAACGACTGGCATTACCAAATGGTTTTTGTGGAAATTGCCATCTTCGAAAATAACTGAAGACTTTGCTACAGAAAGTATTTGATATTGTTGTCGAAATATGTCGTTAAGAATGCACAGACAGTGATCTATAATGAAGCAACTAATCCATGCCATAAGTTGGCATCTTATCGCCTTCCCTGCTAAATAATTTTTTTTAATTATTATTATTATTAAGGGTAAGTTTTCAACCACTTCGACGGCGCGGAAGAGATTGTTATTTTTTATACATGTTTCTGGTTAGGTAAAGACCCTCCAGTGTAAATTCCAAATTGGCATCTTGTCGCCTTCCTTGCTAAATAATTTTTTTAAATTATTATTATTATTAAGGGTATGTTTTCAACCACTTCGACGGCGCGAAAGAGATTGTTATTTTTTATACATGTTTCTGGTTAGGTAAAGACCCTCCAGTGTAAATTCCAAGTTGGCATCTTATCGCCTTCCTTGCTAAATAATTTTTTTTAATTATTATTATTATTAAGGGTAGGTTTTCAACCACTTCGACGGCGCGGAAGAGATTGTTACTTTTTATACATGTTTCTGGTTAGGTAAAGACCCTCCAGTGTAAATTCCAAGTTGGCATCTTATCGCCTTCCTTGTTAAATAATTTTTTTTAATTATTATTATTATTAAGGGTAGGTTTTCAACCACTTCGACGGCGCGGAAGAGATTGTTATTTTTTATACATGTTTCTGGTTAGGTTGAAGACCTTCCAGTGTAAATTCCAAGTTGGCATCTTATCGCCTTCCTTGCTAAATAATTTTTTTTAATTATTATTATTATTAAGGGTAGGTTTTCAACCACTTCGACGGCGCGGAAGAGATTGTTATTTTTTATACATGTTTCTGATTAGGTATAGACCCTCCAGTGTAAATTCCAAGTTGGCATCTTATCGCCTTCCTTGCTAACTAATTTTTTTTAATTATTATTATTATTAAGGGTAGGTTTTCAACCACTTCGACGGCGCGGAAGAGATTGTTATTTTTTATACATGTTTCTGGTTAGGTAAAGACCTTCCAGTGTAAATTCCAAGTTGGCATCTTATCGCCTTCCTTCTAAATAAATTTTTTAAATTATTATTATTATTAAGGGTAGGTTTTCAACCACTTCGACGGCGCGGAAGAGATTGTTATTTTTTATACATGTTTCTGATTAGGTAAAGACCCTCCAGTGTAAATTCCAAGTTGGCATCTTATCGCATTCCTTGATAAATAAATTTTTTAAGTTATTATTATTATTAAGGGTAGGTTTTCAACTACTTCGACGGCGCGGAAGAGATTGTTACTTTTAATACATGTTTCTGGTTAGGTAAAGACTTTCCAGCGTAAATTCCTTGTTGGCATCTTATCGCCTTCCCTGCTAAATATATTTTTTTAATTATTATTATTATTAAGGGTAGGTTTTCAACCACTTCGACGGCGCGGAAGAGATTGTTATTTTTTATACATGTTTCTGGTTAGGGAAAGACCTTCCAGTGTAAATTCCAAGTTGGCATCTTATCGCCTTCCTTGCTAAATATTTTTTTTTAATTATTATTATTATTAAGGGTAGGTTTTCAACCACTTGGACGGCGCGGAAGAGATTGTTATTTTTAATACATGTTTCTGGTTAGGTAAAGACCCTCCAGCGTAAATTCCATGTTGGCATCTTATCGCCTTCCCTGCTAAATATATTTTTTAATTTATTATTATTAAGGGTAGGTTTTCAACTACTTCGACGGCGCGGAAGAGATTGTTACTTTTAATACATGTTTCTGGTTAGGTAAAGACCCTCCAGCGTAAATTCCATGTTGGCATCTTATCGCCTTCCCTGCTAAATATATTTTTTTAATTATTATTATTAAGGGTAGGTTTTCAACCACTTCGACGGCGCGGAAGAGATTGTTATTTTTTATACATGTTTCTGGTTAGGTAAAGACCCTCCAGTGTAAATTCCAAGTTGGCATCTTATCGCCTTCCTTGCTAAATATTTTTTTTTAATTATTATTATTATTATTAAGGGTAGGTTTTCAACCACTTCGACGGCGCGGAACAGATTGTTATTTTTTATACATGTTTCTGGTTAGGTAAAGACCTTCCAGTGTAAATTCCAAGTTGGCATCTTATCGCCTTCCTTCTAAATAAATTTTTTAAATTATTATTATTATTAAGGGTAGGTTTTCAACCACTTGGACGGCGCGGAAGAGATTGTTATTTTTTATACATGTTTCTGATTAGGTAAAAACCCTCCAGTGTAAATTCCAAGTTGGCATCTTATCGCCTTCCTTGCTAAATAAATTTTTTAAGTTATTATTATTATTAAGGGTAGGTTTTCAACTACTTCGACGGCGCGGAAGAGATTGTTACTTTTAATACATGTTTCTGGTTAGGTAAAGACCCTCCAGCGTAAATTCCATGTTGGCATCTTATCGCCTTCCCTGCTAAATATATTTTTTTAATTATTATTATTAAGGGTAGGTTTTCAACCACTTCGACGGCGCGGAAGAGATTGTTATTTTTTATACATGTTTCTGGTTAGGTAAAGACCCTCCAGTCCAAATTCCAAGTTGGCATCTTATCGCCTTCCTTGCTAAATAATTTTTTTTAATTATTATTATTATTATTAAGGGTAGGTTTTCAACCACTTCGACGGCGCGGAACAGATTGTTATTTTTTATACATGTTTCTGGTTAGGTAAAGACCTTCCAGTGTAAATTCCAAGTTGGCATCTTATCGCCTTCCTTCTAAATAAATTTTTTAAATTATTATTATTATTAAGGGTAGGTTTTCAACCACTTGGACGGCGCGGAAGAGATTGTTATTTTTTATACATGTTTCTGATTAGGTAAAAACCCTCCAGTGTAAATTCCAAGTTGGCATCTTATCGCCTTCCTTGCTAAATAAATTTTTTAAGTTATTATTATTATTAAGGGTAGGTTTTCAACTACTTCGACGGCGCGGAAGAGATTGTTACTTTTAATACATGTTTCTGGTTAGGTAAAGACCCTCCAGCGTAAATTCCATGTTGGCATCTTATCGCCTTCCCTGCTAAATATATTTTTTTAATTATTATTATTAAGGGTAGGTTTTCAACCACTTCGACGGCGCGGAAGAGATTGTTATTTTTTATACATGTTTCTGGTTAGGTAAAGACCCTCCAGTCTAAATTCCAAGTTGGCATCTTATCGCCTTCCCTGCTAAATAATTTTTTTTAATTATTATTATTATTAAGGGTAGGTTTTCAACCACTTCGACGGCGCGGAAGAGATTGTTATTTTTAATACATGTTTCTGGTTAGGTAAAGACCCTCCAGCGTAAATTCCATGTTGGCATCTTATCGCCTTCCCTGCTAAATAATTTTTTTTAATCATTATTATTAAGGGTAGGTTTTCAACCACTTGGACGGCGCGGAAGAGATTGTTATTTTTTATACATGTTTCTGGTTAGGTAAAGACCCTCCAGTGTAAATTCCAATTTGGCATCTTATCGCCTTCCTTGCTAAATAATTTTTTTTAATTATTATTATTATTATTAAGGGTAGGTTTTCAACCACTTCGACGGCGCGGAAGAGATTGTTATTTTTTATACATGTTTCTGGTTAGGTTAAAGACCTTCCAGTGTAAATTCCAAGTTGGCATCTTATCGCCTTCCTTGCTAAATAATTTTTTTTAATTATTATTATTATTAAGGGTAGGTTTTCAACCACTTCGACGACGCGGAAGAGATTGTTATTTTTTATACATGTTTCTGATTAGGTATAGACCCTCCAGTGTAAATTCCAAGTTGGCATCTTATCGCCTTCCTTGCTAACTAATTTTTTTTAATTATTATTATTATTAAGGGTAGGTTTTCAACCACTTCGACGGCGCGGAAGAGATTGTTATTTTTTATACATGTTTCTGGTTAGGTAAAGACCTTCCAGTGTAAATTCCAAGTTGGCATCTTATCGCCTTCCTTGCTAAATAATTTTTTTTAATTATTATTATTATTATTAAGGGTAGGTTTTCAACCACTTCGACGGCGCGGAAGAGATTGTTATTTTTTATACATGTTTCTGGTTAGGTTAAAGACCTTCCAGTGTAAATTCCAAGTTGGCATCTTATCGCCTTCCTTGCTAAATAATTTTTTTTAATTATTATTATTATTAAGGGTAGGTTTTCAACCACTTCGACGGCGCGGAAGAGATTGTTATTTTTTATACATGTTTCTGATTAGGTATAGACCCTCCAGTGTAAATTCCAAGTTGGCATCTTATCGCCTTCCTTGCTAACTAATTTTTTTTAATTATTATTATTATTAAGGGTAGGTTTTCAACCACTTCGACGGCGCGGAAGAGATTGTTATTTTTTATACATGTTTCTGGTTAGGTAAAGACCTTCCAGTGTAAATTCCAAGTTGGCATCTTATCGCCTTCCTTGCTAAATAATTTTTTTTAATTATTATTATTATTATTAAGGGTAGGTTTTCAACCACTTCGACGGCGCGGAAGAGATTGTTATTTTTTATACATGTTTCTGGTTAGGTTAAAGACCTTCCAGTGTAAATTCCAAGTTGGCATCTTATCGCCTTCCTTGCTAAATAATTTTTTTTAATTATTATTATTATTAAGGGTAGGTTTTCAACCACTTCGACGGCGCGGAAGAGATTGTTATTTTTTATACATGTTTCTGATTAGGTATAGACCCTCCAGTGTAAATTCCAAGTTGGCATCTTATCGCCTTCCTTGCTAACTAATTTTTTTAAATTATTATTATTATTAAGGGTAGGTTTTCAACCACTTCGACGGCGCGGAAGAGATTGTTATTTTTTATACATGTTTCTGATTAGGTAAAGACCCTCCAGTGTAAATTCCAAGTTGGCATCTCATCGCATTCCTTGATAAATAAATTTTTTAAGTTATTATTATTATTAAGGGTAGGTTTTCAACTACTTCGACGGCGCGGAAGAGATTGTTACTTTTAATACATGTTTCTGGTTAGGTAAAGACCCTCCAGCGTAAATTCCTTGTTGGCATCTTATCGCCTTCCCTGCTAAATATATTTTTTTAATTATTATTATTATTAAGGGTAGGTTTTCAATCACTTCGACGGCGCGGAAGAGATTGTTATTTTTTATACATGTTTCTGGTTAGGTAAAGACCCTCCAGTCTAAATTCCAAGTTGGCATCTTATCGCCTTCCCTGCTAAATAATTTTTTTTAATTATTATTATTATTAAGGGTAGGTTTTCAACCACTTCGACGGCGCGGAAGAGATTGTTATTTTTAATACATGTTTCTGGTTAGGTAAAGACCCTCCAGCGTAAATTCCAAGTTGGCATCTTATCGCCTTCCTTCTAAATAAATTTTTTAAATTATTATTATTATTAAGGGGAGGTTTTCAACCACCTGGACGGCGCGGAAGAGATTGTTATTTTTAATACATGTTTCTGGTTAGGTAGAGACCCTCCAGTGTAAATTCCAAGTTGGCATCTTATCGCCTTCCTTCTAAATAAATTTTTTAAATTATTATTATTATTAAGGGTAGGTTTTCAACCACTTGGACGGCGCGGAAGAGATTGTTATTTTTAATACATGTTTCTGGTTAGGTAAAGACCCTCCAGCGTAAATTCCATGTTGGCATCTTATCGCCTTCCCTGCTAAATATATTTTTTAAGTTATTATTATTAAGGGTAGGTTTTCAACTACTTCGACGGCGCGGAAGAGATTGTTACTTTTAATACATGTTTCTGGTTAGGTAAAGACCCTCCAGCGTAAATTCCATGTTGGCATCTTATCGCCTTCCCTGCTAAATATATTTTTTTAATTATTATTATTATTAAGGGTAGGTTTTCAATCACTTCGACGGCGCGGAAGAGATTGTTATTTTTTATACATGTTTCTGGTTAGGTAGAGACCCTCCAGTGTAAATTCCAAGTTGGCATCTTATCGCCTTCCTTCTAAATAAATTTTTTAAATTATTATTATTATTAAGGGTAGGTTTTCAACCACTTGGACGGCGCGGAAGAGATTGTTATTTTTAATACATGTTTCTGGTTAGGTAGAGACCCTCCAGTGTAAATTCCAAGTTGGCATCTTATCGCCTTCCTTCTAAATAAATTTTTTAAATTATTATTATTATTAAGGGTAGGTTTTCAACCACTTGGACGGCGCGGAAGAGATTGTTATTTTTAATACATGTTTCTGGTTAGGTAAAGACCCTCCAGCGTAAATTCCATGTTGGCATCTTATCGCCTTCCCTGCTAAATATATTTTTTAAGTTATTATTATTAAGGGTAGGTTTTCAACTACTTCGACGGCGCGGAAGAGATTGTTACTTTTAATACATGTTTCTGGTTAGGTAAAGACCCTCCAGCGTAAATTCCATGTTGGCATCTTATCGCCTTCCCTGCTAAATATATTTTTTTAATTATTATTATTATTAAGGGTAGGTTTTCAATCACTTCGACGGCGCGGAAGAGATTGTTATTTTTTATACATGTTTCTGGTTAGGTAAAGACCCTCCAGTCTAAATTCCAAGTTGGCATCTTATCGCCTTCCCTGCTAAATAATTTTTTTTAATTATTATTATTATTAAGGGTAGGTTTTCAACCACTTCGACGGCGCGGAAGAGATTGTTATTTTTAATACATGTTTCTGGTTAGGTAAAGACCCTCCAGCGTAAATTCCAAGTTGGCATCTTATCGCCTTCCCTGCTAAATAATTTTTTTTAATTATTATTATTATTAAGGGTAGGTTTTCAACCACTTCGACGGCGCGGAAGAGATTGTTATTTTTAATACATGTTTCTGGTTAGGTAAAGACCCTCCAGCGTAAATTCCAAGTTGGCATCTTATCGCCTTCCTTCTAAATAAATTTTTTAAATTATTATTATTATTAAGGGGAGGTTTTCAACCACCTGGACGGCGCGGAAGAGATTGTTATTTTTAATACATGTTTCTGGTTAGGTAGAGACCCTCCAGTGTAAATTCCAAGTTGGCATCTTATCGCCTTCCTTCTAAATAAATTTTTTAAATTATTATTATTATTAAGGGTAGGTTTTCAACCACTTGGACGGCGCGGAAGAGATTGTTATTTTTAATACATGTTTCTGGTTAGGTAAAGACCCTCCAGCGTAAATTCCATGTTGGCATCTTATCGCCTTCCCTGCTAAATATATTTTTTAAGTTATTATTATTAAGGGTAGGTTTTCAACTACTTCGACGGCGCGGAAGAGATTGTTACTTTTAATACATGTTTCTGGTTAGGTAAAGACCCTCCAGCGTAAATTCCATGTTGGCATCTTATCGCCTTCCCTGCTAAATATATTTTTTTAATTATTATTATTATTAAGGGTAGGTTTTCAATCACTTCGACGGCGCGGAAGAGATTGTTATTTTTTATACATGTTTCTGGTTAGGTAGAGACCCTCCAGTGTAAATTCCAAGTTGGCATCTTATCGCCTTCCTTCTAAATAAATTTTTTAAATTATTATTATTATTAAGGGTAGGTTTTCAACCACTTGGACGGCGCGGAAGAGATTGTTATTTTTAATACATGTTTCTGGTTAGGTAGAGACCCTCCAGTGTAAATTCCAAGTTGGCATCTTATCGCCTTCCTTCTAAATAAATTTTTTAAATTATTATTATTATTAAGGGTAGGTTTTCAACCACTTGGACGGCGCGGAAGAGATTGTTATTTTTAATACATGTTTCTGGTTAGGTAAAGACCATCCAGCGTAAATTCCATGTTGGCATCTTATCGCCTTCCCTGCTAAATATATTTTTTAAGTTATTATTATTAAGGGTAGGTTTTCAACTACTTCGACGTCGCGGAAGAGATTGTTACTTTTAATACATGTTTCTGGTTAGGTCAAGACCCTCCAGCGTAAATTCCATGTTGGCATCTTATCGCCTTCCCTGCTAAATATATTTTTTTAATTATTATTATTATTAAGGGTAGGTTTTCAACCACTTCCACGGCGCGGAAGAGATTGTTATTTTTTATACATGTTTCTGGTTAGGTAAAGACCCTCCAGTGTAAATTCCAAGTTGGCATCTTATCGCCTTCCTTGCTAAATAATTTTTTTTAATTATTATTATTATTAAGGGTAGGTTTTTAACCACTTCGACGGCGCGGAAGAGATTGTTATTTTTTATACATGTTTCTGGTTAGGTAAAGACCCTCCAGTGTAAATTCCAAGTTGGCATCTTATCGCCTTCCTTCTAAATAAATTTTTTAAGTTATTATTATTATTAAGGGTAGGTTTTCAACCACTTCGACAGCGCGGAAGAGATTGTTGTTTTTTATACATGTTTCTCGTTAGGTAAAGACCCTCCAGTGTAAATTCCAAGTTGGCATCTTATCGCCTTCCTTGCTAAATAATTTTTTTTAATTATTATTATTATTAAGGGTAGGTTTTCAACCACTTCGACGGCGCGGAAGAGATTGTTATTTTTTATACATGTTGCTGGTTAGGTAAAGACCCTCCAGTGTAAATTCCAAGTTGGCATCTTATCGCCTTCCTTCTAAATAAATTTTTTAAATTATTATTATTATTAAGGGTAGGTTTTCAACCACTTGGACGGCGCGGAAGAGATTGTTATTTTTTATACATACTTCTGGTTAGATAAAGAGGCTCCAGGGTTAATTCCAAGTTGGCATCTTTTCGTCTTCTCTGCAAATCTATATTTTTTTAATTATTATGATTAAGGGTAGATTTTCAACGACTTACACAGCGAAAAAGGTATTCATATGTTTTTATGCATTTCAAGTTATATAAAAGATTTGTGTTGAGGACTTCAGATACGAATTATATGATATATTTGTTTAAACTGATATAAATAAATATTTTTTTTATTTTTCGTACGGGAGTTGAAGTGCCTTACAATTCATCAAAATATTAAGAAAAATCGTTTAGTATAATTACATCATTCCAGATACAAAATTTCTTTAATATATATTTTCTTAAAAATAACATTATTCTAGATGCTTTTGTCACCCGAAAGGTGACCCCAGGGCCCAGGCCTGGACACCCGGTAGGGCTAGAAGTGAGAACGAAAATCTCCAATTGCTAGTATTAGATATTTATACATTGCATTAGATCTTTCAGTCAAATCTTTTAGTCAAAGGTAAGGTGAATGAGTCACATTAAATCTCTAGGTATATGTAAGTGTGCATTTTTACATTTTGTTAGAATAAATGACTTTGTTTTATATACAACTAATTTGCTACTATTCGTATTATTGTATATTTGACAATTTTTCATTCTTAAAATTATAAAAAAAGACAACCCAAAAACGATGGTGGATTGTAACTGCCAGTCTGTGTGCGATTTTGACATAATAACTGACGTAGACAAACAAAAAAGGGAAATTATAAGCCTTTACAAATGAAATATTAGTACAAAAACGAATTTTTAACAAAAAACTGATAAGCAACTGAATTTTATACATGTAAAAACTTTATTTGAAATCAATTTTAGTTTCATTAGTTTCGCCGACGTGAACAAAGCAGCATGTGTCTGTCCGTGTGTGTGCAAGTGAAGTGCAGTGTTCAGTCCAGTGTACAAGTGCAGTGTACAAGTGCAGTGCAGTGCAGTGTGCAAGTGCAGTGCAGTGTGCAAGTGTATTACCTATGTGACTTGGAAAAGGTAGGTTTATTATATGATTTTTTACGATATTTTTATGTTATTACTTCATTTACGTATTATACTTGTGTATCTTATTTCGTTTACGACCGGTTCCACAATGTATTTTAACCATCAGTTTCCTGACTACCTATTTAGATTTTGATTTTTTATTTTTTTTTTACATTTACATTTTAATATTTTATCTACAACTATGTATGTATACTCTAAACTTATAGTTAGTTAACCAGCTATTGTGAAACCGGGTCTTAATGTATCTTTAACGCTAACTAAAAATTACGTAAGTGACTGTTTCCTTTTAAAAATTGGCTAGAAAATATTCACATTCATATTCACTCAAGTTTGAAAACATATTCCTAAGTAAGTACTTATGTAAATTTTAAATTTACTCTGGACAAAAAGATTTGCACGTATATTTTTATTAAATCCACTTTACAAAACATAAACTCAATTTTATTATAAGTATAGATATCTGTTGTTTGTAACGTATGTTCTCTAATTTGAATTTAAAATGTAGTTTCTTCTGTATACCTATAAGAATAATTGTGTATAAAAACCTGTATCTTATTAAGGAAATATTTTTTAAACAGCCGTCGTGTGACTATCCAAATATGCATCTGTAGACTGAATAGAATTTTTTTTAGAACTAACCAACACACTATTCTTCCGGCTGCCACCGCCCAAATTATTTATCTATCCGAACATTCTATAATCCTTATAAAAATTAGAGGCTTAATATTATTTGACGTAATATTTGGTATCCACCAGAAATATTAGATCAAATATTATATGGAAACACCTCAAGATTGCATAGTCATACGAGTTCTAGAATATTCTATGTTAACTAGAAAATTTATTATTTTATAGTACAAACATTGAAATATTTTATATGAGACGTCCCTTCAAACCAAACTTTATTTTTTTAATTTTTTTTATATTAATAAACCGAGTAATAACCAATTTAGGTTTGATCAACTCCAGGTCTTGCTTGAGACAATCAACTTTTAACGTTTAGTGAAGAATTTAACAAGTCACACAATTAAATGATATCGGGATTATAGTCGACTGAATTTCTCTGAAAATACTCTAGATTTCTGAATTAGTTTGGTATTACTACTGCGAGTACTTGTTAGTTAATTCCGTATAGAACAACAGTAATTAACAAGATTAATTTATCTTCAATAATGCAGTGTATAAAAAAAATATCGATTTCACTTGTGCGTAGGGTTGCCATAAATCTGTCCACTTAAATCGGGACCGTCGTCCGATCGGACGATTGTTCAAGGCTTATTCACCATTTTGTCAAAAACTGGTGTTTTTTTACTTAAATAAAAATTCCTAGTTAGGTAAAAAATAATAAATAAAAATTTCCAATAATTAACAACGTAAACTTTTATTCTACAGTTAACTATATTATAATATAGTAATTATTAGGTATTGGACAAAAAAATTAAAAAATAGTTACATGACATAACTATGTATGTCTATTTAAGAAGACGTTTTAATTTTAAAATCATATTTTTCAGATTTATCTAAATTGCCGATATCTATTTATGTACCTACTGATCTATAATAGCGTTGTCGATTTGCAAAGAAGATTTGTTTAAGAAGTGGAATGAAATCAGCCAATTTGTTCGTGTATTGGAATAAACAATTGGCTATGGGGATTTTTAATGGTTTTATCGGGACGTCGGGACAGCTGGGCCAATAACGGTGACTGTCCCAATATATTGGGACGGATGGCAACCCTACTTGTGCGTAACGGGCATTTAACGGGCATAATCATCTGCGGGCTGATTCAAATTGTTATTTATAACTTGAGTAGGTTAGGGAAGCAAGAATTAACGTACATCGAGAGTAATTCAATGTTTTTGGGATTTTAATGGAAAATCCTGTAAATTTTGGTTGTGAAAACTACTTTGAAAGTTCCAATCCAGCCGAAGGAAAAAAGATAATGTGCAATATAAATTTTTCAAAAATATAGTACTAATAACTATACATTGTTTTATATATCAGAATATATGCATGTGAATAGTCAGTATAATATCTAAATATATAAAATTTTAACATTTCAGTTATAAATACTAAAGCACGATGGTATATTTTTCAACCTTTTTTGTTTATTTAGTTTTCGTCACCTCTTTTTTAACTTTTTTTGTTCACTTACATCGCTTTCTTTGAATCATTTGAATTAATCATTATAATTAATACCTACGTTTTAAAATAAATTTATTTTTATTTTAAGATATCTATTTGCAAGTAAGGAGGTATAAATAATATTTAGGTATTTTAAATTTTGCACCAATACACTCTACCAAAATTGTAGTCTTTTTAATACTTATATAATATACTCGATCAAGTGTAGTGCAGTCTTTCCGATCGAATTAAACCATAATGTGGCCAAAAGCCTACGTTAATATAATTTAAAGGATATTAATTACGTTTTAATTAAAAAAAATAAAAAATTTCAAGAACTGATTGTTGGCTATGAGGCGCTGTTTAGGACATATGTAAATTTTTAAAATAATATATACAAATAAGCAAATATATATATATATATATATATATATATATATATATATATATATATATATATATATATATATTATAGTGTGTGTGTATTTATGTGTATTATACTTAGTGTTATTTATACATTTTTATTACACCATTACTTTAGTAATAATAGGGACAGGAATCTGAATAACACCTTGTACAGTGACTCCTAACTTAACAAAATGTTTTACTAGTAGTTTTAATAAATGTTTTTCCTTGTTTTTTTCGACGCTTGAAGTTCTTTGCATGTTGTTTTTATAATACAGCTATTCGCATCAACGACAGACGTTTCTTTCAATTTGTCTGATTTAGTTCTCTTCTAGTTTTTAACAAATTACCTTAACTTAGATGTAACAAGTGAATTTTTGTTTGATCTTAACTGGTCTGTTTTTAATCAATTGTTTTATTATTGTGAACCATGGTTTTACACCACTCATGTTTGCTAACTTCGAATTCAATCTCAAATTAGTAAATACTGTGTTTTCATTTTTTAATTTGTTGTATTAATTGTAATATCTACTTTTAGATTTTCCTGATGAAGAAACAAATAAAGTTTCGAAAGCTTGAAAAATAAAAAGAGTATAACTTTTTCAATTTAAAATTGGTTTTTTAACTAGTCGGTCGTGACCACCCTGGGTTTTTATTTTATATATATATATATACAGTGTCCCCCTAAAGTCGTGCACAAATTCATTGTTAGGTAAACAAAAGAAATTATTAAAAATTCCCGAAACAAGTCGATTTTTGAATTTAATTTACTATTTTTTCAAATAATAATTAATATACAGGGTGACCTATGTTCGAGTAATGACGTCATCACAATTTTTTTAAATGGAACACCCCACTTTTTTTCCAATTTTCGGATTGCCCTAACTGAGCTGATTCCAAAACTATACCACAAGTTGCTTCTAATTGTTACAAGGAGGACAACAATACCCAAATTATTTACAAATACTAAATTTATTTACAAATAAATAAACTTACTAAAATCAAAGCACCAGAAACACCTAAATTAAATGTTCAAATTGTTGACCATTTACTGCCAAACAATGGGCCAGACGGGAAACAAATTCTTGCTGTACAGGGTGAGTCAACCATAGAGTAAAGTTCGTTATCTCATTTGTTCCGAGAATTACGAAAAAACGTTAAATACAAAAATTTTATAGAATATTAAGGTGCACAGTTTAAAATTATTTTTGAGTATACAGGGTGGTTCAAAAAAGCGTGGCGAATATAACATAAGTTTTTTTAAATGGAACACCCTATTTTTTCATTTATTTTTAGATTTTACATGAAATTCTATAACTTTTTTGTTAATAATGTCATATACCTAAACCCAGTAGTTTTTCTAATATTTTAATTTTTTTAGAAAAATATTAGTTTTTACTCTTATAAAAAACTGATAGTACCGCCATTGTTTCTGAAGGTGGAATACTCAAATTTGCTACAAACGTTCTATAAGGATGACAAAAAAGGTATATGTAAATAAATTTGAGTTAAATGCTACAGGGCCTTCAAAATAAATTTACACATTTCGACTATTTTAACTTAAAAAATTTCAATTTTTTTAAATGGCACACCCTGTATATTATTATTTTTTCTGATAGATTTTCCAAAACCCTTCAACTTTTATTGAGTATGTCATATACCTAGTTTTCATAATTTGCGAGTTATTTTGATTTTATTCTTTTTTACACTTGCCTACGCTATTGTGGAAATATAAACTAATATAAATAATAATAAAATCCCTACTAACTAACTTATTTTTAATTATTATGGAGTAATCAATGATCAAAAATATGCCCGTCTACTTAGATACACATGTTTAGTATTGTTACTATATTTTCTTGCACGCTCCAGGTATCTCGTATCCTATTTTCGATATCTTCTGGTGTTGTAGGGGAATTCACATAAACACGATCTTTAAAGTGGTCTAATAAAAAGAAATCTAAAGGTGTTAAGTCACATTATCGAGGGGCCACCCAATGAATCCATAAAAGTGGATAAAAACAAGTGTAAAAATGAATAAAATCAAAATAACTCCCAAATTATGAAAACTAGGTATATGACATACTCAATAAAAGTTGAAGGGTTTTGGAAAATCTATCAGAAAAAATAATAATATACAGGGTGTGCCATTTAAAAAAATTGAAATTTTTTAAGTTAAAATAGTCGAAATGTGTAAATTTATTTTGAAGGCCCTGTAGCATTTAACTCAAATTTATTTACATATACCTTTTTTGTCATCCTTATAGAACGTTTGTAGCAAATTTGAGTATTCCACCTTCAGAAACAATGGCGGTACTATCAGTTTTTTATAAGAGTAAAAACTAATATTTTTCTAAAAAAATTAAAATATTAGAAAAACTACTGGGTTTAGGTATATGACATTATTAACAAAAAAGTTATAGAATTTCATGTAAAATCTAAAAATAAATGAAAAAATAGGGTGTTCCATTTAAAAAAACTTATGTTATATTCGCCACGCTTTTTTGAACCACCCTGTATACTCAAAAATAATTTTAAACTATGCACCTTAATATTCTATAAAACTTTTCTATTTAACGTTTTTTCGTAATTCTCGAAACAAATGAGATAATGAACTTTACTCTATGGTTGACTCACCCTGTACATTCCCAATGACTTCAGGCGGGATCGCTCGAACTTCTTGCCGAATTCGTTCCTTCAGATCGTTAATATTGTTTGGTTTATTGACGTATATTTTGCTTTTTACATAACCCCAAAGAAAAAAGTCGAGCGGTGTTAAATCTGGTGATCTGGCGGGCCATTCCTTAGGTCCTCTTCTGCCAATCCAATGATGAGGAAACACATCATCTAAATAGCGGCGAACAGCGATGGCATAGTGCGGTGGTGCACCATCGTGCTGAAACCAAATGGGTTCATTGGGAAAATCTGGATCTTCATTTGGAAATAGAACAATCAAGGAAGGAACTAAATCGAACTGAAGAAATTCCAAATATCTTGCACCATCTAAATTTCCTTCAAAGAAATACGGCCCCAAAATTCGATTATCAGCAATTCCGGCCCAAACATTGACTTTTTGGGAATGCTGAGTGTGTGCTTCCATCATCCAATGTGGATTGCGATCTGACCAGTACCGACAATTCTGTTTATTGACGGTGCCATTCAAATAAAAAGACGCCTCGTCGGAGAAAATTATGCGTTTGACAAAATCCGGATCTGCCTGACATTCTTCCATCATCATTTCGCAAAATTCTGTGCGTCTGTCGAAATCATTGTCAGATAATTCTTGTACTAAGTGGACTTTGCAGGGATGATACTTGTTTCTGTGAAGAAGTCTACTCAATGTACTTTCACCCATTCCTAAATTATCTGCTACGACTCTCAGACTGGATTGCGGGTTTTCATGAATGGTCAAAAGGGGTTGTAACTGCACTTCTTCAGTTCGGCTAACCGTGGATCGATTTATTGGTGGACGACTGGGATGACTTTCATTAAACAGAACACAAACTTCCTCATGAGTTCGAATTCTATCACCATATCCGATCATCATAAGAATTTCAATCCGTTCGGTTTCACTTAGAATCATGTTTTTTAATTAATTTAAAAATACTCAATATTTTAAGGAAGAATGATTCAAAATGGATTTACTTGTACAATCTTAACGAACTATTTAAAAATGATTGCCTGCAAGAAATACACGAGCACGTTCTATCAGGCAGATAAAATTAAAAAGCATCAAAGAAATTATAGCAAAAAATAATGACATTTTAAAATATGTGGTGCTTTGATCCAATTTTTAGTACGTTTATTTATTTGTAAATAAATTTAGTATTTGTAAATAATTTGGGTATTGTTGCCCTGTAACAATTAGAAGCAACTTGTGGTATATAATTTTAGAATCAGCTCAGTTAGGGCAATCCGAAAATTGGAAAAAAAGTGGGGTGTTCCATTTAAAAAAAATTATTATTTGAAAAAATAGTAAATTAAATTCAAAAATCGACCTGTTTCGTGAATTAAAAAAAATTATTTAGCAAGGAAGGCGATAAGATGCCAACTTGGAATTTATGCTGGAGGGTCTTTACCTAACCAGAAACATGTATAAAAAATAACAATCTCTTCCGCGCCGTCGAAGTGGTTGAAAACTTACCCTTAATAATAATAATAATTAAAAAAATTTATTTAGCAAGGAAGGCGATAAGATGCCAACTTGAAATTTACGCTGGAGGGTCTTTACCTAACAAGAAACATGTATTAAAAGCAACAATCTCTTCCGCGCCGTCGAAGTGGTTGAAAACCTACCCTGAATAATAATAATTAAAAAAATATATTTAGCAGGGAAGGCGATAAGATGCCAACTTGGAACTTACACTGGAGGGTCTTTACCTAACCAGAAACATGTATAAAAAATAACAATCTCTTCCGCGCCGTCGAAGTGGTTGAAAACCTACCCTTAATAATAATAATAATTTAAAAAATGTATTTAGCAAGGAAGGCGATAAGATGCCAACATGGAATTTACGCTGGAGGGTCTTTACCTAACCAGAAACATGTATAAAAAATAACAATCTCTTCCGCGCCGTCGAAGTGGTTGAAAACCTACCCTTAATAATAATAATAATTAAAAAAATTTATTTAGCAAGGAAGGCGATAAGATGCCAACTTGAAATTTACGCTGGAGGGTCTTTACCTAACAAGAAACATGTATTAAAAGCAACAATCTCTTCCGCGCCGTCGAAGTGGTTGAAAACCTACCCTGAATAATAATAATTAAAAAAATATATTTAGCAGGGAAGGCGATAAAATGCCAACTTGGAACTTACACTGGAGGGTCTTTACCTAACCAGAAACATGTATAAAAAATAACAATCTCTTCCGCGCCGTCGAAGTGGTTGAAAACCTACCCTTAATAATAATAATAATTTAAAAAATGTATTTAGCAAGGAAGGCGATAAGATGCCAACATGGAATTTACGCTGGAGGGTCTTTACCTAACCAGAAACATGTATAAAAAATAACAATTTCTTCCGCGCCGTCGAAGTGGTTGAAAACCTACCCTTAATAATAATAATAATTAAAAAAATTTATTTAGCAAGGAAGGCGATAAGATGCCAACTTGGAATTTACACTGGAGGGTCTTTACCTAACGAGAAACATGCATAAAAAATAACAATCTCTTCCGCGCCGTCGAAGTGGATGAAAACCTACCCTTAATAATAATAATAATTAAAAAAATGTATTTAGCAAGGAAGGCGATAAGATGCCAACTTGTAATTTACGCTGGAGGGTCTTTACCTAACCAGAAACATGTATAAAAAATAACAATCTCTTCCGCGCCGTGGAAGTGGTTGAAAACCTACCCTTAATAATAATAGTAATTAAAAAATATTATTTAGCAAGGAAGGCGATAAAATGCCAACTTGGACTTTACACTGGAGTGTCTTTACCTAACCAGAAGTATGTATATAAAATAACAATAACTGCTAAATAATTTTTTTTAATTATTATTATTATTAAGGCTAGGTTTTCAACCACTTCGACGGCGCGGAAGAGATTGTTATTTTTTATACATGTTTCTGGTTAGGTAAAGACCCTCCAGTGTAAATTCCAAATTGGCATCTTATCGCCTTCCTTGCTAAATAATTTTTTTAAATTATTATTATTATTAAGGGTATGTTTTCAACCACTTCGACGGCGCGAAAGAGATTTTGTTATTTTTTATACATGTTTCTGGTTAGGTAAAGACCCTCCAGTGTAAATTCCAAGTTGGCATCTTATCGCCTTCCTTGCTAAATATATTTTTTTAATTATTATTATTATTAAGGGTAGGTTTTCAACCACTTCGACGGCGCGGAAGAGATTGTTATTTTTTATACATGTTTCTGGTTAGGTAAAGACCCTCCAGTGTAAATTCCAAGTTGGCATCTTATCGCCTTCCTTGCTAAAAAATTTTTTTTAATTATTATTATTATTAAGGGTAGGTTTTCAACCACTTCGACGGCGCGGAAGAGATTGTTATTTTTTATACATGTTTCTGGTTAGGTTAAGACCTTCCAGTGTAAATTCCAAGTTGGCATCTTATCGCCTTCCTTGCTAAATAATTTTTTTTAATTATTATTATTATTAAGGGTAGGTTTTCAACCACTTCGACGGCGCGGAAGAGATTGTTATTTTTTATACATGTTTCTGATTAGGTATAGACCCTCCAGTGTAAATTCCAAGTTGGCATCTTATCGCCTTCCTTCTAAATAAATTTTTTAAATTATTATTAAGGGTAGGTTTTCAACCACTTCGACGGCGCGGAAGAGATTGTTATTTTTTATACATGTTTCTGATTAGGTAAAGACCCTCCAGTGTAAATTCCAAGTTGGCATCTTATCGCATTCCTTGATGAATACATTTTTTAAGTTATTATTATTATTAAGGGTAGGTTTTCAACTACTTCGACGGCGCGGAAGAGATTGTTATTTTTTATACATGTTTCTGGTTAGGTAAAGACCCTCCAGTGTAAATTCCAAGTTGGCATCTTATCGCATTCCTTGATGAATAAATTTTTTAAGTTATTATTATTATTAAGGGTAGGTTTTCAACCACTTCGACGGCGCGGAAGAGATTGTTATTTTTTATACATGTTTCTGGTTAGGTAAAGACCCTCCAGTGTAAATTCCAAATTGGCATCTTATCGCCTTCCTTGCTAAATCAGTTTTTTAAATTATTATTATTATTAAGGGTATGTTTTCAACCACCTCGACGGCGCGAAAGAGATTGTTATTTTTTATACATGTTTCTGGTTAGGTAAAGACCCTCCAGTGTAAATTCCAAGTTGGCATCTTATCGCCTTCCTTGCTAAATAATTTTTTTTAATTATTATTATTATTAAGGGTAGGTTTTCAACCACTTCGACGGCGCGGAAGAGATTGTTACTTTTAATACATGTTTCTGGTTAGGTAAAGACCCTCCAGCGTAAATTCCATGTTGGCATCTTATCGCCTTCCCTGCTAAATATATTTTTTTAATTATTATTATTATTAAGGGTAGGTTTTCAACCACTTCGACGGCGCGGAAGAGATTGTTATTTTTTATACATGTTTCTGGTTAGGTAAAGATCCTCCAGTGTAAATTCCAAGTTGGCATCTTATCGCCTTCCTTGCTAAAAAATTTTTTTTAATTATTATTATTATTAAGGGTAGGTTTTCAACCACTTCGACGGCGCGGAAGAGATTGTTATTTTTTATACATGTTTCTGGTTAGGTAAAGACCTTCCAGTGTAAATTCCAAGTTGGCATCTTATCGCCTTCCTTGCTAAATAATTTTTTTTAATTATTATTATTATTAAGGGTAGGTTTTCAACCACTTCGACGGCGCGGAAGAGATTGTTATTTTTTATACATGTTTCTGATTAGGTATAGACCCTCCAGTGTAAATTCCAAGTTGGCATCTTATCGCCTTCCTTCTAAATAAATTTTTTAAATTATTATTAAGGGTAGGTTTTCAACCACTTCGACGGCGCGGAAGAGATTGTTATTTTTTATACATGTTTCTGATTAGGTAAAGACCCTCCAGTGTAAATTCCAAGTTGGCATCTTATCGCATTCCTTGATGAATACATTTTTTAAGTTATTATTATTATTAAGGGTAGGTTTTCAACTACTTCGACGGCGCGGAAGAGATTGTTACTTTTAATACATGTTTCTGGTTAGGTAAAGACCCTCCAGCGTAAATTCCATGTTTTCATCTTATCGCCTTCCCTGCTAAATATATTTTTTTAATTATTATTATTATTAAGGGTAGGTTTTCAACCACTTCGACGGCGCGGAAGAGATTGTTATTTTTTATACATATTTCTGGTTAGGTAAAGACCCTCCAGTCTAAATTCCAAGTTGGCATCTTATCGCCTTCCCTGCTAAATATTTTTTTTTTAATTATTATTATTATTAAGGGTAGGTTTTCAACCACTTCGACGGCGCGGAAGAGATTGTTATTTTTAATACATGTTTCTGGTTAGGTAAAGACCCTCCAGCGTAAATTCCATGTTGGCATCTTATCGCCTTCCCTGCTAAATAATTTTTTTTAATTATTATTATTATTAAGGGTAGGTTTTCAACCACTTCGACGGCGCGGAAGAGATTGTTATTTTTTATACATGTTTCTGGTTAGGTAAAGACCCTCCAGTGTAAATTCCAATTTGGCATCTTATCGCCTTCCTTGCTAAATATTTTTTTTTAATTATTATTATTATTAAGGGTAGGTTTTCAACCACTTCGACGGCGCGGAAGAGATTGTTATTTTTTATACATGTTTCTGGTTAGGTAAAGACCCTCCAGTGTAAATTCCAAGTTGGCATCTTATCGCCTTCTAAATAAATTTTTTAAATTATTATTATTATTAAGGGTAGGTTTTCAACCACTTGGACGGCGCGGAAGAGATTGTTATTTTTAATACATGTTTCTGGTTAGGTAAAGACCCTCCAGCGTAAATTCCAAGTTGGCATCTTATCGCATTCCTTGATAAATAAATTTTTTAAGTTAGTATTATTATTAAGGGTAGGTTTTCAACTACTTCGACGGCGCGGAAGAGATTGTTACTTTTAATACATGTTTCTGGTTAGGTAAAGACCCTCCAGCGTAAATTCCATGTTGGCATCTTATCGCCTTCCCTGCTAAATATATTTTTTTAATTATTATTAAGGGTAGGTTTTCAACCACTTCGACGGCGCGGAAGAGATTGTTATTTTTTATACATGTTTCTGGTTAGGTAAAGACCCTCCAGTGTAAATTCCAAGTTGGCATCTTATCGCCTTCTAAATAAATTTTTTAAATTATTATTATTATTAAGGGTAGGTTTTCAACCACTTGGACGGCGCGGAAGAGATTGTTATTTTTAATACATGTTTCTGGTTAGGTAAAGACCCTCCAGCGTAAATTCCAAGTTGGCATCTTATCGCATTCCTTGATAAATAAATTTTTTAAGTTAGTATTATTATTAAGGGTAGGTTTTCAACTACTTCGACGGCGCGGAAGAGATTGTTACTTTTAATACATGTTTCTGGTTAGGTAAAGACCCTCCAGCGTAAATTCCATGTTGGCATCTTATCGCCTTCCCTGCTAAATATATTTTTTTAATTATTATTAAGGGTAGGTTTTCAACCACTTCGACGGCGCGGAAGAGATTGTTATTTTTTATACATGTTTCTGGTTAGGTAAAGACCCTCCAGTCTAAATTCCAAGTTGGCATCTTATCGCCTTCCCTGCTAAATATTTTTTTTTAATTATTATTATTATTAAGGGTAGGTTTTCAACCACTTCGACGGCGCGGAAGAGATTGTTATTTTTAATACATGTTTCTGGTTAGGTAAAGACCCTCCAGCGTAAATTCCATGTTGGCATCTTATCGCCTTCCCTGCTAAATAATTTTTTTTAATTGTTATTATTATTAAGGGTAGGTTTTCAACCACTTCGACGGCGCGGAAGAGATTGTTATTTTTTATACATGTTTCTGGTTAGGTAAAGACCCTCCAGTGTAAATTCCAAATTAGCATCTTATCGCCTTCCTTGCTAAATCATTTTTTTAAATTATTATTATTATTAAAGGTATGTTTTCAACCACCTCGACGGCGCGAAAGAGATTGTTATTTTTTATACATGTTTCTGGTTAGGTAAAGACCCTCCAGTGTAAATTCCAAGTTGGCATCTTATCGCCTTCCTTGCTAAATAATTTTTTTTAATTATTATTATTATTAAGGGTAGGTTTTCAACCACTTCGACGGCGCGGAAGAGATTGTTACTTTTAATACATGTTTCTGGTTAGGTAAAGACCCTCCAGCGTAAATTCCATGTTGGCATCTTATCGCCTTCCCTGCTAAATATATTTTTTTAATTATTATTATTATTAAGGGTAGGTTTTCAACCACTTCGACGGCGCGGAAGAGATTGTTATTTTTTATACATGTTTCTGGTTAGGTAAAGACCCTCCAGTGTAAATTCCAAGTTGGCATCTTATCGCCTTCCTTGCTAAAAAATTTTTTTTATTTATTATTATTATTAAGGGTAGGTTTTCAACCACTTCGACGGCGCGGAAGAGATTGTTATTTTTTATACATGTTTCTGGTTAGGTAAAGACCTTCCAGTGTAAATTCCAAGTTGGCATCTTATCGCCTTCCTTGCTAAATAATTTTTTTTAATTATTATTATTATTAAGGGTAGGTTTTCAACCACTTCGACGGCGCGGAAGAGATTGTTATTTTTTATACATGTTTCTGATTAGGTATAGACCCTTCAGTGTAAATTCCAAGTTGGCATCTTATCGCCTTCCTTGCTAAATAATTTTTTTTAATTATTATTATTATTAAGGGTAGGTTTTCAACCACTTCGACGGCGCGGAAGAGATTGTTATTTTTTATACATGTTTCTGGTTAGGTAAAGACCCTCCAGTGTAAATTCCAAGTTGGCATCTTATCGCCTTCCTTCTAAATAAATTTTTTAAATTATTATTATTATTAAGGGTAGGTTTTCAACCACTTCGACGGCGCGGAAGAGATTGTTATTTTTTATACATGTTTCTGATTAGGTAAAGACCCTCCAGTGTAAATTCCAAGTTGGCATCTTATCGCATTCCTTGATAAATAAATTTTTTAAGTTATTATTATTATTAAGGGTAGGTTTTCAACTACTTCGACGGCGCGGAAGAGATTGTTACTTTTAATACATGTTTCTGGTTAAGTAAAGACCCTCCAGCGTAAATTCCATGTTGGCATCTTATCGCCTTCCCTGCTAAATATATTTTTTTAATTATTATTATTATTATTAAGGGTAGGTTTTCAACCACTTCGACGGCGCGGAAGAGTTTGTTATTTTTTATACATATTTCTGGTTAGGTAAAGACCCTCCAGTCTAAATTCCAAGTTGGCATCTTATCGCCTTCCCTGCTAAATATTTTTTTTTAATTATTATTATTATTAAGGGTAGGTTTTCAACCACTTCGACGGCGCGGAAGAGATTGTTATTTTTAATACATGTTTCTGGTTAGGTAAAGACCCTCCAGCGTAAATTCCATGTTGGCATCTTATCGCCTTCCCTGCTAAATAATTTTTTTTAATTATTATTATTAAGGGTAGGTTTTCAACCACTTCGACGGCGCGGAAGAGATTGTTATTTTTTATACATGTTTCTGGTTAGGTAAAGACCCTCCAGTCTAAATTCCAAGTTGGCATCTTATCGCCTTCCCTGCTAAATATTTTTTTTTAATTATTATTATTATTAAGGGTAGGTTTTCAACCACTTCGACGGCGCGGAAGAGATTGTTATTTTTAATACATGTTTCTGGTTAGGTAAAGACCCTCCAGCGTAAATTCCATGTTGGCATCTTATCGCCTTCCCTGCTAAATAATTTTTTTTAATTGTTATTATTATTAAGGGTAGGTTTTCAACCACTTCGACGGCGCGGAAGAGATTGTTATTTTTTATACATGTTTCTGGTTAGGTAAAGACCCTCCAGTGTAAATTCCAAATTGGCATCTTATCGCCTTCCTTGCTAAATCATTTTTTTAAATTATTATTATTATTAAAGGTATGTTTTCAACCACCTCGACGGCGCGAAAGAGATTGTTATTTTTTATACATGTTTCTGGTTAGGTAAAGACCCTCCAGTGTAAATTCCAAGTTGGCATCTTATCGCCTTCCTTGCTAAATAATTTTTTTTAATTATTATTATTATTAAGGGTAGGTTTTCAACCACTTCGACGGCGCGGAAGAGATTGTTACTTTTAATACATGTTTCTGGTTAGGTAAAGACCCTCCAGCGTAAATTCCATGTTGGCATCTTATCGCCTTCCCTGCTAAATATATTTTTTTAATTATTATTATTATTAAGGGTAGGTTTTCAACCACTTCGACGGCGCGGAAGAGATTGTTATTTTTTATACATGTTTCTGGTTAGGTAAAGACCCTCCAGTGTAAATTCCAAGTTGGCATCTTATCGCCTTCCTTGCTAAAAAATTTTTTTTATTTATTATTATTATTAAGGGTAGGTTTTCAACCACTTCGACGGCGCGGAAGAGATTGTTATTTTTTATACATGTTTCTGGTTAGGTAAAGACCTTCCAGTGTAAATTCCAAGTTGGCATCTTATCGCCTTCCTTGCTAAATAATTTTTTTTAATTATTATTATTATTAAGGGTAGGTTTTCAACCACTTCGACGGCGCGGAAGAGATTGTTATTTTTTATACATGTTTCTGATTAGGTATAGACCCTCCAGTGTAAATTCCAAGTTGGCATCTTATCGCCTTCCTTGCTAAATAATTTTTTTTAATTATTATTATTATTAAGGGTAGGTTTTCAACCACTTCGACGGCGCGGAAGAGATTGTTATTTTTTATACATGTTTCTGGTTAGGTAAAGACCCTCCAGTGTAAATTCCAAGTTGGCATCTTATCGCCTTCCTTCTAAATAAATTTTTTAAATTATTATTATTATTAAGGGTAGGTTTTCAACCACTTCGACGGCGCGGAAGAGATTGTTATTTTTTATACATGTTTCTGATTAGGTAAAGACCCTCCAGTGTAAATTCCAAGTTGGCATCTTATCGCATTCCTTGATAAATAAATTTTTTAAGTTATTATTATTATTAAGGGTAGGTTTTCAACTACTTCGACGGCGCGGAAGAGATTGTTACTTTTAATACATGTTTCTGGTTAAGTAAAGACCCTCCAGCGTAAATTCCATGTTGGCATCTTATCGCCTTCCCTGCTAAATATATTTTTTTAATTATTATTATTATTATTAAGGGTAGGTTTTCAACCACTTCGACGGCGCGGAAGAGTTTGTTATTTTTTATACATATTTCTGGTTAGGTAAAGACCCTCCAGTCTAAATTCCAAGTTGGCATCTTATCGCCTTCCCTGCTAAATATTTTTTTTTAATTATTATTATTATTAAGGGTAGGTTTTCAACCACTTCGACGGCGCGGAAGAGATTGTTATTTTTAATACATGTTTCTGGTTAGGTAAAGACCCTCCAGCGTAAATTCCATGTTGGCATCTTATCGCCTTCCCTGCTAAATAATTTTTTTTAATTATTATTATTAAGGGTAGGTTTTCAACCACTTCGACGGCGCGGAAGAGATTGTTATTTTTTATACATGTTTCTGGTTAGGTAAAGACCCTCCAGTGTAAATTCCAATTTGGCATCTTATCGCCTTGCTAAATAATTTTTTTTTATTATTATTATTATTATTATTAAGGGTAGGTTTTCGACCACTTCGACGGCGCGGAAGAGATTGTTATTTTTAATACATGTTTCTGGTTAGGTAAAGACCCTCCAGCGTAAATTCCATGTTGGCATCTTATCGCCTTCCCTGCTAAATAATTTTTTTTAATTATTATTATTATTAAGGGTAGGTTTTCAACCACTTCGACGGCGCGGAAGACATTGTTATTTTTTATACATGTTTCTGGTTAGGTAAAGACCCTCCAGTGTAAATTCCAAGTTGGCATCTTATCGCCTTCCTTCTAAATAAATTTTTTAAATTATTATTATTATTAAGGGTAGGTTTTCAACCACTTGGACGGCGCGGAAGAGATTGTTATTTTTAATACATGTTTCTGGTTAGGTAAAGACCCTCCAGCGTAAATTCCATGTTGGCATCTTATCGCCTTCCCTGCTAAATATATTTTTTAAGTTATTATTATTAAGGGTAGGTTTTCAACTACTTCGACGGCGTGGAAGATATTATTACTTTTAATACATGTTTCTGGTTAGGTAAAGACCCTCCAGCGTAAATTCCATGTTGGCATCTTATCGCCTTCCCTGCTAAATATATTTTTTTAATTATTATTATTATTAAGAGTAGGTTTTCAACCACTTCGACGGCACGGAAGAGATTGTTATTTTTTATACATGTTTCTGGTTAGGTAAAGACCCTCCAGTGTAAATTCCAAGTTGGCATCTTATCGCCTTCCTTGCTAAATAAATTTTTTAAGTTATTATTATTATTAAGGGTAGGTTTTCAACTATTTCGACGGCGCGGAAGAGATTGTTACTTTTAATACATGTTTCTGGTTAGGTAAAGACCCTCCAGCGTAAATTCCATGTTGGCATCTTATCGCCTTCCCTGCTAAATATATTTTTTTAATTATTATTATTATTAAGGGTAGGTTTTCAACCACTTCGACGGCGCGGAAGAGATTGTTATTTTTTATACATGTTTCTGGTTAGGTAAAGACCTTCCAGTGTAAATTCCAAGTTGGCATCTTAAGGCCTTCCTTACTAAATAATTTTTTTTAATTATTATTATTATTAAGGGTAGGTTTTCAACCACTTCGACGGCGCGGAAGAGATTGTTATTTTTTATACATGTTTCTGGTTAGGTAAAGACCTTCCAGTGTAAATTCCAAGTTGGCATCTTATCGCCTTCCTTGCTAAATAATTTTTTTTAATTATTATTATTAAGGGTAGGTTTTCAACCACTTCGACGGCGCGGAAGAGATTGTTATTTTTTATACATGTTTCTGATTAGGTATAGACCCTCCAGTGTAAATTCCAAGTTGGCATCTCATCGCCTTCCTTGCTAAATAATTTTTTTTAGTTATTATTATTATTAAGGGTAGGTTTTCAACCACTTCGACGGCGCGGAAGAGATTGTTATTTTTTATACATGTTTCTGGTTAGGTAAAGACCTTCCAGTGTAAATTCCAAGTTGGCATCTTATCGCCTTCCTTCTAAATAAATTTTTTAAATTATTATTATTATTAAGGGTAGGTTTTCAACCACTTGGACGGCGCGGAAGAGATTGTTATTTTTTATACATGTTTCTGATTAGGTAAAGACCCTCCAGTGTAAATTTTAAGTTGGCATCTTATCGCATTCCTTGATAAATAAATTTTTTAAGTTATTATTATTTTTAAGGGTAGGTTTTCAACTACTTCGACGGCGCGGAAGAGATTGTTACTTTTAATACATGTTTCTGGTTAGGTAAAGACCTTCCAGTGTAAATTCCAAGTTGGCATCTTATCGCCTTCCTTGCTAAATAATTTTTTTTAATTATTATTATTATTAAGGGTAGGTTTTCAACCACTTCGACGGCGCGGAAGAGATTGTTATTTTTTATACATGTTTCTGGTTAGGTAAAGACCCTCCAGTGTAAATTCCAATTTGGCATCTTATCGCCTTCCTTGCTAAATAATTTTTTTTAATTATTATTATTATTAAGGGTAGGTTTTCAACCACTTCGACGGCGCGGAAGAGATTGTTATTTTTTATACATGTTTCTGGTTAGGTAAAGACCCTCCAGTGTAAATTCCAAGTTGGCATCTTATCGCCTTCCTTCTAAATAATTTTTTTAAATTATTATTATTATTAAGGGTAGGTTTTCAACCACTTGGACGGCGCGGAAGAGATTGTTATTTTTAATACATGTTTCTGGTTAGGTAAAGACCCTCCAGCGTAAATTCCATGTTGGCATCTTATCGCCTTCCCTGCTAAATATATTTTTTAAGTTATTATTATTAAGGGTAGGTTTTCAACTACTTCGACGGCGCGGAAGAAATTATTACTTTTAATACATGTTTCTGGTTAGGTAAAGACCCTCCAGCGTAAATTCCATGTTGGCATCTTATCGCCTTCCCTGCTAAATATATTTTTTTAATTATTATTATTATTAAGGGTAGGTTTTCAACCACTTCGACGGCGCGGAAGAGATTGTTATTTTTTATACATGTTTCTGGTTAGGTAAAGACCCTCCAGTGTAAATTCCAAGTTGGCATCTTATCGCCTTCCTTGCTAAATAAATTTTTTAAGTTATTATTATTATTAAGGGTAGGTTTTCAACTATTTCGACGGCGCGGAAGAGATTGTTACTTTTAACACATGTTTCTGGTTAGGTAAAGACCCTCCAGCGTAAATTCCATGTTGGCATCTTATCGCCTTCCCTGCTAAATATATTTTTTTAATTATTATTATTATTAAGGGTAGGTTTTCAACCACTTCGACGGCGCGGAAGAGATTGTTATTTTTTATACATGTTTCTGGTTAGGTAAAGACCTTCCAGTGTAAATTCCAAGTTGGCATCTTATCGCCTTCCTTCTAAATAAATTTTTTAAATTATTATTATTATTAAGGGTAGGTTTTCAACCACTTGGACGGCGCGGAAGAGATTGTTATTTTTTATACATGTTTCTGATTAGGTAAAGACCCTCCAGTGTAAATTTTAAGTTGGCATCTTATCGCATTCCTTGATAAATAAATTTTTTAAGTTATTATTATTTTTAAGGGTAGGTTTTCAACTACTTCGACGGCGCGGAAGAGATTGTTACTTTTAATACATGTTTCTGGTTAGGTAAAGACCCTCCAGCGTTAATTCCATGTTGGCATCTTATCGCCTTCCCTGCTAAATATATTTTTTTAATTATTATTATTATTAAGGGTAGGTTTTCAACCACTTCGACGGCGCGGAAGAGATTGTTATTTTTTATACATGTTTCTGGTTAGGTAAAGACCCTCCAGTGTAAATTCCAAGTTGGCATCTTATCGCCTTCCTTGCTAAATAAATTTTTTAAGTTATTATTATTATTAAGGGTAGGTTTTCAACTACTTCTACGGCGCGGAAGAGATTGTTACTTTTAATACATGTTTCTGGTTAGGTAAAGACCCTTTAGCGTAAATTCCATGTTGGCATCTTATCGCCTTTCCTGCTAAATATATTTTTTTAATTATTATTATTATTAAGGGTAGGTTTTCAACCACTTCGACGGCGCGGAAGAGATTGTTATTTTTTATACATGTTTCTGGTTAGGTAAAGACCTTCCAGTGTAAATTCCAAGTTGGCATCTTATCGCTTTCCTTGCTAAATAATTTTTTTTAATTATTATTATTATTATTAAGGGTAGGTTTTCAACCACTTCGACGGCGCGGAAGAGATTGTTATTTTTTATACATGTTTCTGGTTAGGTAAAGACCTTCCAGTGTAAATTCCAAGTTGGCATCTTATCGCCTTCCTTGCTAAATAATTTTTTTTAATTATTATTATTATTAAGGGTAGGTTTTCAACCACTTCGACGGCGCGGAAGAGATTGTTATTTTTTATACATGTTTCTGATTAGGTATAGACCCTCCAGTGTAAATTCCAAGTTGGCATCTTATCGCCTTCCTTGCTAAATAATTTTTTTTAATTATTATTATTATTAAGGGTAGGTTTTCAACCACTTCGACGGCGCGGAAGAGATTGTTATTTTTTATACATGTTTCTGGTTAGGTAAAGACCTTCCAGTGTAAATTCCAAGTTGGCATCTTATCGCCTTCCTTCTAAATACATTTTTTAAATTATTATTATTATTAAGGGTAGGTTTTCAACCACTTCGACGGCGCGGAAGAGATTGTTATTTTTTATACATGTTTCTGATTAGGTAAAGACCCTCCAGTGTAAATTCCAAGTTGGCATCTTATCGCATTCCTTGATAGATAAATTTTTTAAGTTATTATTATTATTAAGGGTAGGTTTTCAACTACTTCGACGGCGCGGAAGAGATTGTTACTTTTAATACATGTTTCTGGTTAGGTAAAGACCCTCCAGTCTAAATTCCAAGTTGGCATCTTATCGCCTTCCCTGCTAAATATATTTTTATAATTATTATTATTATTAAGGGCAGGTTTTCAACCACTTCGACGGCGCGGAAGAGATTGTTATTTTTTATACATGTTTCTGGTTAGGTAAAGACCCTCCAGTCTAAATTCCAAGTTGGCATCTTATCGCCTTCCCTGCTAAATAATTTTTTTTAATTATTATTATTATTAAGGGTAGGTTTTCAACCACTTCGACGGCGCGGAAGAGATTGTTATTTTTAATACATGTTTCTGGTTAGGTAAAGACCCTCCAGCGTAAATTCCATGTTGGCATCTTATCGCCTTCCCTGCTAAATATATTTTTTTAATTATTATTATTATTAAGGGTAGGTTTTCAACCACTTCGACGGCGCGGAAGAGATTGTTATTTTTTATACATGTTTCTGGTTAGGTAAAGACCCTCCAGTCTAAATTCCAAGTTGGCATCTTATCGCCTTCCCTGCTAAATAATTTTTTTTAATTATTATTATTATTAAGGGTAGGTTTACAACCACTTCGACGGCGCGGAAGAGATTGTTATTTTTTGTACATGTTTCTGGTTAGGTAAAGACCCTCCAGTCTAAATTCCAAGTTGGCATCTTATCGCCTTCCCTGCTAAATAATTTTTTTTAATTATTATTATTATTAAGGGTAGGTTTACAACCACTTCGACGGCGCGGAAGAGATTGTTATTTTTTATACATGTTTCTGGTTAGGTAAAGACCTTCCAGTGTAAATTCCAAGTTGGCATCTTATCGCCTTCCTTCTAAATACATTTTTTAAATTATTATTATTATTAAGGGTAGGTTTTCAACCACTTTGACGGCGCGGAAGAGATTGTTATTTTTTATACATGTTTCTGATTAGGTATAGACCCTCCAGTGTAAATTCCAAGTTGGCATCTTATCGCCTTCCTTGCTAAATAATTTTTTTTAGTTATTATTATTATTAAGGGTAGGTTTTCAACCACTTCGACGGCGCGGAAGAGATTGTTATTTTTTATACATGTTTCTGGTTAGGTAAAGACCTTCCAGTGTAAATTCCAAGTTGGCATCTTATCGCCCTCCTTCTAAATAAATTTTTTAAATTATTATTATTATTAAGGGTAGGTTTTCAACCACTTGGACGGCGCGGAAGAGATTGTTATTTTTTATACATGTTTCTGATTAGGTAAAGACCCTCCAGTGTAAATTTTAAGTTGGCATCTTATCGCATTCCTTGATAAATAAATTTTTTAAGTTATTATTATTTTTAAGGGTAGGTTTTCAACTACTTCGACGGCGCGGAAGAGATTGTTACTTTTAATACATGTTTCTGGTTAGGTAAAGACCTTCCAGTGTAAATTCCAAGTTGGCATCTTATCGCCTTCCTTGCTAAATAATTTTTTTTAATTATTATTATTATTAAGGGTAGGTTTTCAACCACTTCGACGGCGCGGAAGAGATTGTTATTTTTTATACATGTTTCTGGTTAGGTAAAGACCCTCCAGTGTAAATTCCAATTTGGCATCTTATCGCCTTCCTTGCTAAATAATTTTTTTTAATTATTATTATTATTAAGGGTAGGTTTTCAACCACTTCGACGGCGCGGAAGAGATTGTTATTTTTTATACATGTTTCTGATTAGGTATAGACCCTCCAGTGTAAATTCCAAGTTGGCATCTTATCGCCTTCCTTGCTAAATAATTTTTTTTAGTTATTATTATTATTAAGGGTAGGTTTTCAACCACTTCGACGGCGCGGAAGAGATTGTTATTTTTTATACATGTTTCTGGTTAGGTAAAGACCTTCCAGTGTAAATTCCAAGTTGGCATCTTATCGCCTTCCTTCTAAATAAATTTTTTAAATTATTATTATTATTAAGGGTAGGTTTTCAACCACTTGGACGGCGCGGAAGAGATTGTTATTTTTTATACATGTTTCTGATTAGGTAAAGACCCTCCAGTGTAAATTTTAAGTTGGCATCTTATCGCATTCCTTGATAAATAAATTTTTTAAGTTATTATTATTTTTAAGGGTAGGTTTTCAACTACTTCGACGGCGCGGAAGAGATTGTTACTTTTAATACATGTTTCTGGTTAGGTAAAGACCTTCCAGTGTAAATTCCAAGTTGGCATCTTATCGCCTTCCTTGCTAAATAATTTTTTTTAATTATTATTATTATTAAGGGTAGGTTTTCAACCACTTCGACGGCGCGGAAGAGATTGTTATTTTTTATACATGTTTCTGGTTAGGTAAAGACCCTCCAGTGTAAATTCCAATTTGGCATCTTATCGCCTTCCTTGCTAAATAATTTTTTTTAATTATTATTATTATTAAGGGTAGGTTTTCAACCACTTCGACGGCGCGGAAGAGATTGTTATTTTTTATACATGTTTCTGGTTAGGTAAAGACCCTCCAGTGTAAATTCCAAGTTGGCATCTTATCGCCTTCCTTCTAAATAAATTTTTTAAATTATTATTATTATTAAGGGTAGGTTTTCAACCACTTGGACGGCGCGGAAGAGATTGTTATTTTTAATACATGTTTCTGGTTAGGTAAAGACCCTCCAGCGTAAATTCCATGTTGGCATCTTATCGCCTTCCCTGCTAAATATATTTTTTAAGTTATTATTATTAAGGGTAGGTTTTCAACTACTTCGACGGCGCGGAAGAAATTATTACTTTTAATACATGTTTCTGGTTAGGTAAAGACCCTCCAGCGTAAATTCCATGTTGGCATCTTATCGCCTTCCCTGCTAAATATATTTTTTTAATTATTATTATTATTAAGGGTAGGTTTTCAACCACTTCGACGGCGCGGAAGAGATTGTTATTTTTTATACATGTTTCTGGTTAGGTAAAGACCCTCCAGTGTAAATTCCAAGTTGGCATCTTATCGCCTTCCTTGCTAAATAAATTTTTTAAGTTATTATTATTATTAAGGGTAGGTTTTCAACTATTTCGACGGCGCGGAAGAGATTGTTACTTTTAACACATGTTTCTGGTTAGGTAAAGACCCTCCAGCGTAAATTCCATGTTGGCATCTTATCGCCTTCCCTGCTAAATATATTTTTTTAATTATTATTATTATTAAGGGTAGGTTTTCAACCACTTCGACGGCGCGGAAGAGATTGTTATTTTTTATACATGTTTCTGGTTAGGTAAAGACCTTCCAGTGTAAATTCCAAGTTGGCATCTTATCGCCTTCCTTCTAAATAAATTTTTTAAATTATTATTATTATTAAGGGTAGGTTTTCAACCACTTGGACGGCGCGGAAGAGATTGTTATTTTTTATACATGTTTCTGATTAGGTAAAGACCCTCCAGTGTAAATTTTAAGTTGGCATCTTATCGCATTCCTTGATAAATAAATTTTTTAAGTTATTATTATTTTTAAGGGTAGGTTTTCAACTACTTCGACGGCGCGGAAGAGATTGTTACTTTTAATACATGTTTCTGGTTAGGTAAAGACCCTCCAGCGTTAATTCCATGTTGGCATCTTATCGCCTTCCCTGCTAAATATATTTTTTTAATTATTATTATTATTAAGGGTAGGTTTTCAACCACTTCGACGGCGCGGAAGAGATTGTTATTTTTTATACATGTTTCTGGTTAGGTAAAGACCCTCCAGTGTAAATTCCAAGTTGGCATCTTATCGCCTTCCTTGCTAAATAAATTTTTTAAGTTATTATTATTATTAAGGGTAGGTTTTCAACTACTTCTACGGCGCGGAAGAGATTGTTACTTTTAATACATGTTTCTGGTTAGGTAAAGACCCTTTAGCGTAAATTCCATGTTGGCATCTTATCGCCTTTTCTGCTAAATATATTTTTTTAATTATTATTATTATTAAGGGTAGGTTTTCAACCACTTCGACGGCGCGGAAGAGATTGTTATTTTTTATACATGTTTCTGGTTAGGTAAAGACCTTCCAGTGTAAATTCCAAGTTGGCATCTTATCGCCTTCCTTGCTAAATAATTTTTTTTAATTATTATTATTATTAAGGGTAGGTTTTCAACCACTTCGACGGCGCGGAAGAGATTGTTATTTTTTATACATGTTTCTGGTTAGGTAAAGACCTTCCAGTGTAAATTCCAAGTTGGCATCTTATCGCCTTCCTTGCTAAATAATTTTTTTTAATTATTATTATTATTAAGGGTAGGTTTTCAACCACTTCGACGGCGCGGAAGAGATTGTTATTTTTTATACATGTTTCTGATTAGGTATAGACCCTCCAGTGTAAATTCCAAGTTGGCATCTTATCGCCTTCCTTGCTAAATAATTTTTTTTAATTATTATTATTATTAAGGGTAGGTTTTCAACCACTTCGACGGCGCGGAAGAGATTGTTATTTTTTATACATGTTTCTGGTTAGGTAAAGACCTTCCAGTGTAAATTCCAAGTTGGCATCTTATCGCCTTCCTTCTAAATACATTTTTTAAATTATTATTATTATTAAGGGTAGGTTTTCAACCATTTCGACGGCGCGGAAGAGATTGTTATTTTTTATACATGTTTCTGATTAGGTAAAGACCCTCCAGTGTAAATTCCAAGTTGGCATCTTATCGCATTCCTTGATAGATAAATTTTTTAAGTTATTATTATTATTAAGGGTAGGTTTTCAACTACTTCGACGGCGCGGAAGAGATTGTTACTTTTAATACATGTTTCTGGTTAGGTAAAGACCCTCCAGTCTAAATTCCAAGTTGGCATCTTATCGCCTTCCCTGCTAAATATATTTTTATAATTATTATTATTATTAAGGGCAGGTTTTCAACCACTTCGACGGCGCGGAAGAGATTGTTATTTTTTATACATGTTTCTGGTTAGGTAAAGACCCTCCAGTCTAAATTCCAAGTTGGCATCTTATCGCCTTCCCTGCTAAATAATTTTTTTTAATTATTATTATTATTAAGGGTAGGTTTTCAACCACTTCGACGGCGCGGAAGAGATTGTTATTTTTTATACATGTTTCTGGTTAGGTAAAGACCTTCCAGTGTAAATTCCAAGTTGGCATCTTATCGCCTTCCTTCTAAATACATTTTTTAAATTATTATTATTATTAAGGGTAGGTTTTCAACCATTTCGACGGCGCGGAAGAGATTGTTATTTTTTATACATGTTTCTGATTAGGTAAAGACCCTCCAGTGTAAATTCCAAGTTGGCATCTTATCGCATTCCTTGATAGATAAATTTTTTAAGTTATTATTATTATTAAGGGTAGGTTTTCAACTACTTCGACGGCGCGGAAGAGATTGTTACTTTTAATACATGTTTCTGGTTAGGTAAAGACCCTCCAGTCTAAATTCCAAGTTGGCATCTTATCGCCTTCCCTGCTAAATATATTTTTATAATTATTATTATTATTAAGGGCAGGTTTTCAACTACTTCGACGGCGCGGAAGAGATTGTTACTTTTAATACATGTTTCTGGTTAGGTAAAGACCCTCCAGTCTAAATTCCAAGTTGGCATCTTATCGCCTTCCCTGCTAAATATATTTTTATAATTATTATTATTATTAAGGGCAGGTTTTCAACCACTTCGACGGCGCGGAAGAGATTGTTATTTTTTATACATGTTTCTGGTTAGGTAAAGACCCTCCAGTCTAAATTCCAAGTTGGCATCTTATCGCCTTCCCTGCTAAATATATTTTTATAATTATTATTATTATTAAGGGCAGGTTTTCAACCACTTCGACGGCGCGGAAGAGATTGTTATTTTTAATACATGTTTCTGGTTAGGTAAAGACCCTCCAGCGTAAATTCCATGTTGGCATCTTATCGCCTTCCCTGCTAAATATATTTTTTTAATTATTATTATTATTAAGGGTAGGTTTTCAACCACTTCGACGGCGCGGAAGAGATTGTTATTTTTTATACATGTTTCTGGTTAGGTAAAGACCCTCCAGTCTAAATTCCAAGTTGGCATCTTATCGCCTTCCCTGCTAAATAATTTTTTTTAATTATTATTATTATTAAGGGTAGGTTTACAACCACTTCGACGGCGCGGAAGAGATTGTTATTTTTTATACATGTTTCTGGTTAGGTAAAGACCCTCCAGTCTAAATTCCAAGTTGGCATCTTATCGCCTTCCCTGCTAAATAATTTTTTTTAATTATTATTATTATTAAGGGTAGGTTTACAACCACTTCGACGGCGCGGAAGAGATTGTTATTTTTTATACATGTTTCTGGTTAGGTAAAGACCTTCCAGTGTAAATTCCAAGTTGGCATCTTATCGCCTTCCTTCTAAATACATTTTTTAAATTATTATTATTATTATTAAGGGTAGGTTTTCAACCACTTTGACGGCGCGGAAGAGATTGTTATTTTTTATACATGTTTCTGATTAGGTAAAGACCCTCCAGTGTAAATTCCAAGTTGGCATCTTATCGCATTCCTTGATAAATAAATTTTTTAAGTTATTATTATTATTAAGGGTAGGTTTTCAACTACTTCGACGGCGCGGAAGAGATTGTTACTTTTAATACATGTTTCTGGTTAGGTAAAGACCCTCCAGTCTAAATTCCAAGTTGGCATCTTATCGCCTTCCCTGCTAAATATATTTTTATAATTATTATTATTATTAAGGGCAGGTTTTCAACCACTTCGACGGCGCGGAAGAGATTGTTATTTTTTATACATGTTTCTGGTTAGGTAAAGACCCTCCAGTCTAAATTCCAAGTTGGCATCTTATCGCCTTCCCTGCTAAATAGTTTTTTTTAATTATTATTATTATTAAGGGTAGGTTTTCAACCACTTCGACGGCGCGGAAGAGATTGTTATTTTTAATACATGTTTCTGGTTAGGTAAAGACCCTCCAGCGTAAATTCCATGTTGGCATCTTATCGCCTTCCCTGCTAAATATATTTTTTTAATTATTATTATTATTAAGGGTAGGTTTTCAACCACTTCGACGGCGCGGAAGAGATTGTTATTTTTTATACATGTTTCTGGTTAGGTAAAGACCCTCCAGTCTAAATTCCAAGTTGGCATCTTATCGCCTTCCCTGCTAAATAATTTTTTTTAATTATTATTATTATTAAGGGTAGGTTTACAACCACTTCGACGGCGCGGAAGAGATTGTTATTTTTTATACATGTTTCTGGTTAGGTAAAGACCTTCCAGTGTAAATTCCAAGTTGGCATCTTATCGCCTTCCTTGCTAAATAATTTTTTTTAATTATTATTATTATTAAGGGTAGGTTTTCAACCACTTCGACGGCGCGGAAGAGATTGTTATTTTTTATACATGTTTCTGATTAGGTATAGACCCTCCAGTGTAAATTCCAAGTTGGCATCTTATCGCCTTCCTTGCTAAATAATTTTTTTTAATTATTATTATTATTAAGGGTAGGATTTCAACCACTTCGACGGCGCGGAAGAGATTGTTATTTTTTATACATGTTTCTGGTTAGGTAAAGACCTTCCAGTGTAAATTCCAAGTTGGCATCTTATCGCCTTCCTTCTAAATACATTTTTTAAATTATTATTATTATTAAGGGTAGGTTTTCAACCACTTCGACGGCGCGGAAGAGATTGTTATTTTTTATACATGTTTCTGATTAGGTAAAGACCCTCCAGTGTAAATTCCAAGTTGGCATCTTATCGCATTCCTTGATAAATAAATTTTTTAAGTTATTATTATTATTAAGGGTAGGTTTTCAACTACTTCGACGGCGCGGAAGAGATTGTTACTTTTAATACATGTTTCTGGTTAGGTAAAGACCCTCCAGTCTAAATTCCAAGTTGGCATCTTATCGCCTTCCCTGCTAAATATATTTTTATAATTATTATTATTATTAAGGGCAGGTTTTCAACCACTTCGACGGCGCGGAAGAGATTGTTATTTTTTATACATGTTTCTGGTTAGGTAAAGACCCTCCAGTCTAAATTCCAAGTTGGCATCTTATCGCCTTCCCTGCTAAATAATTTTTTTTAATTATTATTATTATTAAGGGTAGGTTTTCAACCACTTCGACGGCGCGGAAGAGATTGTTATTTTTAATACATGTTTCTGGTTAGGTAAAGACCCTCCAGCGTAAATTCCATGTTGGCATCTTATCGCCTTCCCTGCTAAATATATTTTTTTAATTATTATTATTATTAAGGGTAGGTTTTCAACCACTTCGACGGCGCGGAAGAGATTGTTATTTTTTATACATGTTTCTGGTTAGGTAAAGACCCTCCAGTCTAAATTCCAAGTTGGCATCTTATCGCCTTCCCTGCTAAATAATTTTTTTTAATTATTATTATTATTAAGGGTAGGTTTACAACCACTTCGACGGCGCGGAAGAGATTGTTATTTTTTATACATGTTTCTGGTTAGGTAAAGACCCTCCAGTCTAAATTCCAAGTTGGCATCTTATCGCCTTCCCTGCTAAATAATTTTTTTTAATTATTATTATTATTAAGGGTAGGTTTACAACCACTTCGACGGCGCGGAAGAGATTGTTATTTTTTATACATGTTTCTGGTTAGGTAAAGACCTTCCAGTGTAAATTCCAAGTTGGCATCTTATCGCCTTCCTTCTAAATACATTTTTTAAATTATTATTATTATTAAGGGTAGGTTTTCAACCACTTTGACGGCGCGGAAGAGATTGTTATTTTTTATACATGTTTCTGATTAGGTAAAGACCCTCCAGTGTAAATTCCAAGTTGGCATCTTATCGCATTCCTTGATAAATAAATTTTTTAAGTTATTATTATTATTAAGGGTAGGTTTTCAACTACTTCGACGGCGCGGAAGAGATTGTTACTTTTAATACATGTTTCTGGTTAGGTAAAGACCCTCCAGTCTAAATTCCAAGTTGGCATCTTATCGCCTTCCCTGCTAAATATATTTTTATAATTATTATTATTATTAAGGGCAGGTTTTCAACCACTTCGACGGCGCGGAAGAGATTGTTATTTTTTATACATGTTTCTGGTTAGGTAAAGACCCTCCAGTCTAAATTCCAAGTTGGCATCTTATCGCCTTCCCTGCTAAATAATTTTTTTTAATTATTATTATTAAGGGTAGGTTTTCAACCACTTCGACGGCGCGGAAGAGATTGTTATTTTTAATACATGTTTCTGGTTAGGTAAAGACCCTCCAGCGTAAATTCCATGTTGGCATCTTATCGCCTTCCCTGCTAAATATATTTTTTTAATTATTATTATTATTAAGGGTAGGTTTTCAACCACTTCGACGGCGCGGAAGAGATTGTTATTTTTTATACATGTTTCTGGTTAGGTAAAGACCCTCCAGTCTAAATTCCAAGTTGGCATCTTATCGCCTTCCCTGCTAAATAATTTTTTTTAATTATTATTATTATTAAGGGTAGGTTTACAACCACTTCGACGGCGCGGAAGAGATTGTTATTTTTTATACATGTTTCTGGTTAGGTAAAGACCTTCCAGTGTAAATTCCAAGTTGGCATCTTATCGCCTTCCTTCTAAATACATTTTTTAAATTATTATTATTATTAAGGGTAGGTTTTCAACCACTTTGACGGCGCGGAAGAGATTGTTATTTTTTATACATGTTTCTGATTAGGTAAAGACCCTCCAGTGTAAATTCCAAGTTGGCATCTTATCGCATTCCTTGATAAATAAATTTTTTAAGTTATTATTATTATTAAGGGTAGGTTTTCAACTACTTCGACGGCGCGGAAGAGATTGTTACTTTTAATACATGTTTCTGGTTAGGTAAAGACCCTCCAGTCTAAATTCCAAGTTGGCATCTTATCGCCTTCCCTGCTAAATATATTTTTATAATTATTATTATTATTAAGGGCAGGTTTTCAACCACTTCGACGGCGCGGAAGAGATTGTTATTTTTTATACATGTTTCTGGTTAGGTAAAGACCCTCCAGTCTAAATTCCAAGTTGGCATCTTATCGCCTTCCCTGCTAAATAATTTTTTTTAATTATTATTATTAAGGGTAGGTTTTCAACCACTTCGACGGCGCGGAAGAGATTGTTATTTTTAATACATGTTTCTGGTTAGGTAAAGACCCTCCAGCGTAAATTCCATGTTGGCATCTTATCGCCTTCCCTGCTAAATATATTTTTTTAATTATTATTATTATTAAGGGTAGGTTTTCAACCACTTCGACGGCGCGGAAGAGATTGTTATTTTTTATACATGTTTCTGGTTAGGTAAAGACCCTCCAGTCTAAATTCCAAGTTGGCATCTTATCGCCTTCCCTGCTAAATAATTTTTTTTAATTATTATTATTATTAAGGGTAGGTTTACAACCACTTCGACGGCGCGGAAGAGATTGTTATTTTTTATACATGTTTCTGGTTAGGTAAAGACCTTCCAGTGTAAATTCCAAGTTGGCATCTTATCGCCTTCCTTCTAAATACATTTTTTAAATTATTATTATTATTAAGGGTAGGTTTTCAACCACTTTGACGGCGCGGAAGAGATTGTTATTTTTTATACATGTTTCTGATTAGGTAAAGACCCTCCAGTGTAAATTCCAAGTTGGCATCTTATCGCATTCCTTGATAAATAAATTTTTTAAGTTATTATTATTATTAAGGGTAGGTTTTCAACTACTTCGACGGCGCGGAAGAGATTGTTACTTTTAATACATGTTTCTGGTTAGGTAAAGACCCTCCAGTCTAAATTCCAAGTTGGCATCTTATCGCCTTCCCTGCTAAATATATTTTTATAATTATTATTATTATTAAGGGCAGGTTTTCAACCACTTCGACGGCGCGGAAGAGATTGTTATTTTTTATACATGTTTCTGGTTAGGTAAAGACCCTCCAGTCTAAATTCCAAGTTGGCATCTTTTCGCCTTCCCTGCTAAATAGTTTTTTTTAATTTTTATTATTATTAAGGGTAGGTTTTCAACCACTTCGACGGCGCGGAAGAGATTGTTATTTTTAATACATGTTTCTGGTTAGGTAAAGACCCTCCAGCGTAAATTCCATGTTGGCATCTTATCGCCTTCCCTGCTAAATATATTTTTTTAATTATTATTATTATTAAGGGTAGGTTTTCAACCACTTCGACGGCGCGGAAGAGATTGTTATTTTTTATACATGTTTCTGGTTAGGTAAAGACCCTCCAGTCTAAATTCCAAGTTGGCATCTTATCGCCTTCCCTGCTAAATAATTTTTTTTAATTATTATTATTATTAAGGGTAGGTTTTCAACCACTTCGACGGCGCGGAAGAGATTGTTATTTTTAATACATGTTTCTGGTTAGGTAAAGACCCTCCAGCGTAAATTCCATGTTGGCATCTTATCGCCTTCCCTGCTAAATAATTTTTTTTAATTATTATTATTATTAAGGGTAGATTTACAACCACTTCGACGGCGCGGAAGAGATTGTTATTTTTTATACATGTTTCTGGTTAGGTAAAGACCCTCCAGTCTAAATTCCAAGTTGGCATCTTATCGCCTTCCCTGCTAAATAATTTTTTTTAATTATTATTATTATTAAGGGTAGGTTTTCAACCACTTCGACGGCGCGGAAGAGATTGTTATTTTTAATACATGTTTCTGGTTAGGTAAAGACCCTCCAGCGTAAATTCCATGTTGGCATCTTATCGCCTTCCCTGCTAAATATATTTTTTTAATTATTATTATTATTAAGGGTAGGTTTTCAACCACTTCGACGGCGCGGAAGAGATTGTTATTTTTTATACATGTTTCTGGTTAGGTAAAGACCCTCCAGTCTAAATTCCAAGTTGGCATCTTATCGCCTTCCCTGCTAAATAATTTTTTTTAATTATTATTATTATTAAGGGTAGGTTTACAACCACTTCGACGGCGCGGAAGAGATTGTTATTTTTTATACATGTTTCTGGTTAGGTAAAGACCCTCCAGTCTAAATTCCAAGTTGGCATCTTATCGCCTTCCCTGCTAAATAATTTTTTTTAATTATTATTATTATTAAGGGTAGGTTTTCAACCACTTCGACGGCGCGGAAGAGATTGTTATTTTTAATACATGTTTCTGGTTAGGTAAAGACCCTCCAGCGTAAATTCCATGTTGGCATCTTATCGCCTTCCCTGCTAAATATATTTTTTTAATTATTATTATTATTAAGGGTAGGTTTTCAACCACTTCGACGGCGCGGAAGAGATTGTTATTTTTTATACATGTTTCTGGTTAGGTAAAGACCCTCCAGTCTAAATTCCAAGTTGGCATCTTATCGCCTTCCCTGCTAAATAATTTTTTTTAATTATTATTATTATTAAGGGTAGGTTTACAACCACTTCGACGGCGCGGAAGAGATTGTTATTTTTTATACATGTTTCTGGTTAGGTAAAGACCCTCCAGTCTAAATTCCAAGTTGGCATCTTATCGCCTTCCCTGCTAAATAATTTTTTTTAATTATTATTATTATTAAGGGTAGGTTTACAACCACTTCGACGGCGCGGAAGAGATTGTTATTTTTTATACATGTTTCTGGTTAGGTAAAGACCTTCCAGTGTAAATTCCAAGTTGGCATCTTATCGCCTTCCTTCTAAATACATTTTTTAAATTATTATTATTATTAAGGGTATGTTTTCAACCACTTTGACGGCGCGGAAGAGATTGTTATTTTTTATACATGTTTCTGATTAGGTAAAGACCCTCCAGTGTAAATTCCAAGTTGGCATCTTATCGCATTCCTTGATAAATAAATTTTTTAAGTTATTATTATTATTAAGGGTAGGTTTTCAACTACTTCGACGGCGCGGAAGAGATTGTTACTTTTAATACATGTTTCTGGTTAGGTAAAGACCCTCCAGTCTAAATTCCAAGTTGGCATCTTATCGCCTTCCCTGCTAAATATATTTTTATAATTATTATTATTATTAAGGGCAGGTTTTCAACCACTTCGACGGCGCGGAAGAGATTGTTATTTTTTATACATGTTTCTGGTTAGGTAAAGACCCTCCAGTCTAAATTCCAAGTTGGCATCTTTTCGCCTTCCCTGCTAAATAGTTTTTTTTAATTATTATTATTATTAAGGGTAGGTTTTCAACCACTTCGACGGCGCGGAAGAGATTGTTATTTTTAATACATGTTTCTGGTTAGGTAAAGACCCTCCAGCGTAAATTCCATGTTGGCATCTTATCGCCTTCCCTGCTAAATATATTTTTTTAATTATTATTATTATTAAGGGTAGGTTTTCAACCACTTCGACGGCGCGGAAGAGATTGTTATTTTTTATACATGTTTCTGGTTAGGTAAAGACCCTCCAGTCTAAATTCCAAGTTGGCATCTTATCGCCTTCCCTGCTAAATAATTTTTTTTAATTATTATTATTATTAAGGGTAGGTTTACAACCACTTCGACGGCGCGGAAGAGATTGTTATTTTTTATACATGTTTCTGGTTAGGTAAAGACCCTCCAGTCTAAATTCCAAGTTGGCATCTTATCGCCTTCCCTGCTAAATAATTTTTTTTAATTATTATTATTATTAAGGGTAGGTTTTCAACCACTTCGACGGCGCGGAAGAGATTGTTATTTTTAATACATGTTTCTGGTTAGGTAAAGACCCTCCAGCGTAAATTCCAAGTTGGCATCTTATCGCCTTCCTTGCTAAATAATTTTTTTAAGTTATTATTATTATTAAGGGTAGGTTTTCAACCACTTCGACGGCGCGGAAGAGATTGTTATTTTTTATACATGTTTCTGGTTAGGTAAAGACCCTCCAGTGTAAATTCCAAGTTGGCATCTTATCGCCTTCCTTCTAAATAAATTTTTTAAATTATTATTATTATTAAGGGTAGGTTTTCAACCACTTGGACGGCGCGGAAGAGATTGTTATTTTTTATACATACTTCTGGTTAGATAAAGAGCCTCCAGGGTTAATTCCAAGTTGGCATCTTTTCGTCTTCTCCGCAAATCTATATTTTTTTAATTATTATGATTAAGGGTAGATTTTCAACGACTTACACAGCGAAAAAGGTATTCATATGTTTTTATGCATTTCAAGTTATATAAAAGATTTGTGTTAAGGACTTCAGATACGAATTATATGATATATTTGTTTAAACTGATATAAATAAATATTTTTTTTATTTTTCGTACGGGAGTTGAAGTGCCTTACAATTCATCAAAATATTAAGAAAAATCGTTTAGTATAATTACATCATTCCAGATACAAAATTTCTTTAATATATATTTTCTTAAAAATAACATTATTCTAGATGCTTTTGTCACCCGAAAGGTGACCCCAGGGCCCAGGCCTGGACACCCGGTAGGGCTAGAAGTGAGAACGAAAATCTCCAATTGCTAGTATTAGATATTTATACATTGCATTAGATCTTTCAGTCAAATCTTTTAGTCAAAGGTAAGGTGAATGAGTCACATTAAATCTCTAGGTATATGTAAGTGTGCATTTTTACATTTTGTTAGAATAAATGACTTTGTTTTATATACAACTAATTTGCTACTATTCGTATTATTGTATATTTGACAATTTTTCATTCTTAAAATTATAAAAAAAGTCAACCCAAAAACGATGGTGGATTGTAACTGCCAGCCTGTGTGCGATTTTGACATAATAACTGACGTAGACAAACAAAAAAGGGAAATTATAAGCCTTTACAAATGAAATATTAGTACAAAAACGAATTTTTAACAAAAAACTGATAAGCAACTGAATTTTATCCATGTAAAAACTTTATTTGAAATCAATTTTAGTTTCATTAGTTTCGCCGACGTGAACAAAGCAGCATGTGTCTGTCCGTGTGTGTGCAAGTGAAGTGCAGTGTTCAGTCCAGTGTACAAGTGCAGTGTACAAGTGCAGTGCAGTGCAGTGTGCAAGTGCAGTGCAGTGTGCAAGTGTATTACCTATGTGACTTGGAAAAGGTAGGTTTATTATATGATTTTTTACGATATTTTTATGTTATTACTTCATTTACGTATTATACTTGTGTATCTTATTTCGTTTACGACCGGTTCCACAATGTATTTTAACCATCAGTTTCCTGACTACCTATTTAGATTTTGATTTTTTATTTTTTTTTTACATTTACATTTTAATATTTTATCTACAACTATGTATGTATACTCTAAACTTATAGTTAGTTAACCAGCTATTGTGAAACCGGGTCTTAATGTATCTTTAACGCTAACTAAAAATTACGTAAGTGACTGTTTCCTTTTAAAAATTGGCTAGAAAATATTCACATTCATATTCACTCAAGTTTGAAAACATGTTCCTAAGTAAGTACTTATGTAAATTTTAAATTTACTCTGGACAAAAAGCTTGCACGTATATTTTTATTAAATCCACTTTACAAAACATAAACTCAATTTTATTATAAGTATAGATATCTGTTGTTTGTAACGTATGTTCTCTAATTTGAATTTAAAATGTAGTTTCTTCTGTATACCTATAAGAATAATTGTGTATAAAAACCTGTATCTTATTAAGGAAATATTTTTTAAACAGCCGTCGTGTGACTATCCAAATATGCATCTGTAGACTGAATAGAATTTTTTTTAGAACTAACCAACACACTATTCTTCCGGCTGCCACCGCCCAAATTATTTATCTATCCGAACATTCTATAATCCTTATAAAAATTAGAGGCTTAATATTATTTGACGTAATATTTGGTATCCACCAGAAATATTAGATCAAATATTATATGGAAACACCTCAAGATTGCATAGTCATACGAGTTCTAGAATATTCTATGTTAACTAGAAAATTTATTATTTTATAGTACAAACATTGAAATATTTTATATGAGACGTCCCTTCAAACCAAACTTTATTTTTTTAATTTTTTTTATATTAATAAACCGAGTAATAACCAATTTAGGTTTGATCAACTCCAGGTCTTGCTTGAGACAATCAACTTTTAACGTTTAGTGAAGAATTTAACAAGTCACACAATTAAATGATATCGGGATTATAGTCGACTGAATTTCTCTGAAAATACTCTAGATTTCTGAATTAGTTTGGTATTACTACTGCGAGTACTTGTTAGTTAATTCCGTATAGAACAACAGTAATTAACAAGATTAATTTATCTTCAATAATGCAGTGTATAAAAAAAATATCGATTTCACTTGTGCGTAGGGTTGCCATAAATCTGTCCACTTAAATCGGGACCGTCGTCCGATCGGACGATTGTTCAAGGCTTATTCACCATTTTGTCAAAAACTGGTGTTTTTTTACTTAAATAAAAATTCCTAGTTAGGTAAAAAATAATAAATAAAAATTTCCAATAATTAACAACGTAAACTTTTATTCTACAGTTAACTATATTATAATATAGTAATTATTAGGTATTGGACAAAAAAATTAAAAAATAGTTACATGACATAACTATGTATGTCTATTTAAGAAGACGTTTTAATTTTAAAATCATATTTTTCAGATTTATCTAAATTGCCGATATCTATTTATGTACCTACTGATCTATAATAGCGTTGTCGATTTGCAAAGCAGATTTGTTTAAGAAGTGGAATGAAATCAGCCAATTTGTTCGTGTATTGGAATAAACAATTGGCTATGGGGATTTTTAATGGTTTTATCGGGACGTCGGGACAGCAGGGCCAATAACGGTGACTGTCCCAATATATTGGGACGGATGGCAACCCTACTTGTGCGTAACGGGCATTTAACGGGCATAATCATCTGCGGGCTGATTCAAATTGTTATTTATAACTTGAGTAGGTTAGGGAAGCAAGAATTAACGTACATCGAGAGTAATTCAATGTTTTTGGGATTTTAATGGAAAATCCTGTAAATTTTGGTTGTGAAAACTACTTTGAAAGTTCCAATCCAGCCGAAGGAAAAAAGATAATGTGCAATATAAATTTTTCAAAAATATAGTACTAATAACTATACATTGTTTTATATATCAGAATATATGCATGTGAATAGTCAGTATAATATCTAAATATATAAAATTTTAACATTTCAGTTATAAATACTAAAGCACGATGGTATATTTTTCAACCTTTTTTGTTTATTTGTTTTCGTCACCTCTTTTTTAACTTTTTTTGTTCACTTACATCGCTTTCTTTGAATCATTTGAATTAATCATTATAATTAATACCTACGTTTTAAAATAAATTTATTTTTATTTTAAGATATCTATTTGCAAGTAAGGAGGTATAAATAATATTTAGGTATTTTAAATTTTGCACCAATACACTCTACCAAAATTGTAGTCTTTTTAATACTTATATAATATACTCGATCAAGTGTAGTGCAGTCTTTCCGATCGAATTAAACCATAATGTGGCCAAAAGCCTACGTTAATATAATTTAAAGGATATTAATTACGTTTTAATTAAAAAAAATAAAAAATTTCAAGAACTGATTGTTGGCTATGAGGCGCTGTTTAGGACATATGTAAATTTTTAAAATAATATATACAAATAAGCAAATATATATATATATATATATTTGCTTATTTTATATATTATATATATATATATATATATATTATAGTGTGTGTATTTATGTGTATTATACTTAGTGTTATTTATACATTTTTATTACACCATTACTTTAGTAATAATAGGGACAGGAATCTGAATAACACCTTGTACAGTGACTCCTAACTTAACAAAATGTTTTACTAGTAGTTTTAATAAATGTTTTTCCTTGTTTTTTTCGACGCTTGAAGTTCTTTGCAAGTTGTTTTTATAATACAGCTATTCGCATCAATGATAGGCGGTTCTTTCAATTTGTCTGATTTAGTTCTCTTCTAGTTTTTAACAAATTACCTTAACATAGATGTAACAAGTGAATTTTTGTTTGATCTTAACTGGTCTGTTTTTAATCAATGTTTTATTATTGTGAACCATGGTATTACACCACTCATGTTTGCTAACTTCGAATTCAATCTCAAATTAGTAAGTACTGTGTTTTCATTTTTTAATTTGTTGTATTAATAATTGTAATATCTACTTGTAGATTTTCCTGATGAAGAAACAAATAAAGTTTCGAAAGCTTGAAAAATAAAAAGAGTATAACTTTTTCATGACTGTTTCCCCGTCCAGTATTAGAATTTTTGTTTCTTAACTCAGACAGTCGTAGAATATTTACACTAATATATATATATATATATATATATATATATATATATATACAGGGTGTTTCTAATATATGCGCAGGTACTTCAGGATGTTATAGCTCGTCCAAAAATATGAAAAAAAGTTTCTATAACTTACCCTCTAAAATACACCATTTTAGAGATACAGGGTGTTGAAATTGAAAAAAAAATTTCGTTTTTTGCGAATATCTCCGAAACCGTTTATCGTGCAGAAAACAGCTTTTGTAAGCATTTGCTACTCATAATAAAGTATGTTTTGTGCGGAAATTTTTTTTTTTTTTTTTTTAAGTTATAATTGGTGAAGGTTTTTAAGGGGTGGTGGGTGTTTTCTCACCAACTTCAACGCTACTGAAAAAAGTAAGATTTTGAGACGCCCATTTGAACCGCCAATGCTTTCTACACAAAAAAGGTACACTTGCTCATAAGCTCTAAAAGTCGATCGTTTTCGAGAAAAATCAACTTTTATGTTGAAAAACATGGTCAATTTTTTTCTTACTAATTAAACAAAATTTATTTAAACGTTAGAACAAGTAGCGAAACCAAACGTTAACTTCATAATTTCAAAATTAAAAAAAAATGAAAAAATGATACGAAAGTTGTCTTTTCAAAATTCCCCAAACCGTAAAGGTAAAATTGACCATATTTTTCAACATAAAAGTTGATTTTTGTCGAAAACGATCGACTTTAGAGCTTATGACCAAGAGTACCTTTTTTATGTAGAAAACATTGGCGGTTTAAATGGGCGTCTCAAAATCGTACTTTTTCCAGTAGCGTAGAAGTTGGGGAGAAAAACACCCACTACCCCTTCAAAACCTTCACTAATTATGACTTTAAAAAAAAAATTTCCTGAACAAAACATAGTTTATTATGAATAGAAAATGCTTACAAAATCTGTTTTCTATGCGATAAACGGTTCCGGAGATATTCGCAAAAAACGAAATTTTTTTTTCAATTTCAACACCCTGTATCTCTAAAATGGTGCATTTTAGAGGGTAAGTTAATAGACTTTTTTTCATATTTTTGGGCGAGCTATAACATCCTGAAGTCCTGCGCATATATTATGAAACACCCTCTATATATATATATATATATATATATATATATATATATATATATATATATATATATATATATATATATATATATATATTTATATATATATATATATATTTATATATATATACAGGGTGATAAATAATACGGGGGTAAACGAAAATGTATTCTCCTTCTTTGGGTATAATACGAAAATCTAAATATTTCCTAAACGGTTTCAGATATCGAGATGCGGTTTTGACCAGTGTTATTTAAACTAAATGTTGGTCATAATGACGTGGAAAAAAGTATATCGTTCCATTTAAAATTTCCAAGAAAAATTAAAAAATAGGTTAGGTTTCAATATAACGCCATTTTGTACCTTTATTAACCAACTTTTCGCAATCACTAAAACATTTATTAAATCTGTAAGGTATTCTCTTTTAAAAAAACCCAATTGCAAGAAAATCCGTTAAAGCGATCCGAAAATACAGCATTTTTTCAAATTAAAAACAAAAACTGCTCCCACCCATTTATTTATCAAGAAATGAAAAATATCACTGAACAAGTTTTAGGAAATGGACTAACGATTAAAACTGATAAAAAATATATCCAGGTTAATAAAGCATTTTTTCATTCAGTCAATTTTAAAAATTTCATGATCAGTTGCGCCCTCTTGCGGAGATTTACGGAAGATAAAAATATTTTTAATGAAATTTTCATGGCCACTTTTATTATGAGAATTTTTTTCCCGAACCTGTAGGACCAATAGTTTCCCATATACAGCCGGTGGCCGGCCTTAATCAATCACCCTGTATATATATATATTTTTTTTTTTTTTGACTATTCGTATATATTATTTTACAAAGAAATATATATTTGACCAAAATTAAATATATATATGAGTAGTATCTATATTTTAAAAATTTACATATGTCCTAAACGGCGCCTCGTAGTTGCCAAACTATACAGTAAAATAAAATGCTTTTTTCTAGGTCCGGCGCAAACCAAACATCTTTCCTTGGAAGACAACATTGATGGAACCCACATGGAAATTGGGACAAACTGTAAGTTCTCTTTAACAAAATAACTTTATTTCCATCTAAAAGTAAATTTCATGCTACTATTTCACGGATTTCTGTAGAAAAAATATTTAGATAGGTTATAGTTTTTACTAATAAGGATATTGTTAGTAGTGGTGAGAAACACACCGTAGCGCCACAGTTAAATGAATTTTATGTAATTCATTTAACTGTGGTAGTGCCCTCTTTGAGTCTTTGCCCTCCCTCGTATTATTATTTCTTAATCCAACTATATACATGGTGGGCCAATAGTGTGTGACAAGTACTATAACTCTGTTATGAAGAAAAAAATAAATAAATACAGGATTTACGAAAAATTAACAGTACATCTGTTTAAAATTAGTTTTGGATATACAGGGTATTTTGTTTATTAGTGTCAAAGTGTAGACCAATTTTTTTAAATGGAACGATATAGCATTATATGCTTCATCGTTCCATTTCTCTGACTTAATCCCAACCGTTTCAGAGATATTTGACACATTTAAAAGAAATGTTGACACTTGCAAGGAATTGTATGAACCTTATTTATAACTTTTTACACATAATAAATAATCATTTGGGTTTTGGCACAAGAAAAAATCATAGGTGTGCTTTCTTTCAGAATTGCAAGACATTCGAAAATATCATACTAAGTGTTCCATTTTCCGTGTTCCCTACATTTTAAGAATTTTAAACCGCGAAACCTTTTTAATTTAAAATGGCACCCTGTACTTTTTTACATAGTGTTATGCAAAATTAAGTCATATCTTTAAAATGATATGCATCGACGGGTTCAGTTTACAAACTTTTTGAAATATTTGCGATTCTATTCGGTTTTCAAGAACTTTTTTGTAAAAATTACCATCAAGTTAACCGTGGATGAAACAAACGTTTAAAAAATTTAATTTAGTCACTATTAACTATTTTACATAACCATTTTTTTTAAGTCACCAAGTACCATTATCTCAGAGTTTCATTATTTAATTATTTTATTATCATTCATATGCATTAGGGCTATCTTCAATATTGTTTCTGACGTTTTTATTAGCAACTGATTGCATTTAAATTTAACCCAGAACATCAATATATCCATTATTGAACACTCTATCCAAATATGTAATTAAACTATTCCAACTATTTCATTTAACTAAATTAATACCCATTACGATATAGTATATGCTTTTGTTCCTTATAATGCTTATACAGTGTGTACAGATTTGATTCGGAACACTAGTGTAGAATTTTACAAGGTGGGTTGATTTTATTGTCAATTTTTTTTCAGAGTAGGAAATCTATAGATACACGTATGGAACATGCTAAGGAGATAATGTTATCTCGTGGCTTGATGATTCAAAAATATAATATTTAATAAATCGTTTTTTTTTCGTTTGTGTAGATTTCACAATAACGATTTTAACATGAACGTTTAATTTTGACGTGTATAATGTGACTTTTGTATTTTATTGTTGCTTACTGATCTACGTTTGTTTTTTATAGCTTACTAGGTTAATAAATTATTTGTTCAATACAGTAAACAAAAAAAAAAGAGAAAGGTATATTAAATATTATATTTTTGAAATCAGAAAGAGATAAACTTTTTATTAATACCATAGCCAACTATGGTTGCCATTTAAAAAAACATAACTTTATTTTTTTTTCTCAAAAACTAATAAGCCCGTGAAATTTTCAATATCACGTACAAATCACTATCACACAGTATTTTTATATTATTTGTACCTTTTATAGGTTTCGAGATATTCGAGTTTAAAAATGTTACCAATTTTCCGTTTTTTCAAAATATCTCGTAAGAGGATTTTTTGAAGAATTTCAATTCTTCTTAAAAATTTTTTTCTTTTGAATTTATATGTATTTTTTTATAAAATGATTTCTTGGGTATATGGTTCTTTCTAATTTTGAATTAAATAGTTTTCTTTGAAAATTTTATTTGCTTTTATTGCGTAGATGTTTCGTTGCTGGTTTGCAACTTTTTCAATACGAGCTACAAATGATGTTTATAAATATTTCTACAATACATAATTGTTATAAATTTTAACATTCCTTAAGCGAAGAATTGAGCGGCATGGCGGTGTGGTTTGCCATATAAACATAGGTCTGGAACGGCTTCGTTTTGGAGATACAGGGTGTTGAAGTTGAAAAAAAATTTTCATGTTTTATTTATATCTCGGACAGTTTTAAACCAATTGTGTTCAAATTTTATTTGGTGGGTGCTACTGTGAATCTTAAATCCCACAAAAAAAATCAGTGGGAACCGCCAGTGGCGTGCAACCTGCACACTTGGCACCCCTTTTCTAAAAATATATGTTACGCCACTGACTAATGTTTAAAATAATACGAAATTTCAATGTTCCCACCCATTTCTCTATAAAAAAATATTCTTACATTTTTTTCGTAAAACGCACCGTTACGGAGTAAATCGGTATTTTATGTAACCATGTCATGTCCTTTTCTAAAAAAATAATACTTTAAAATAAAATTATACCTCGGTGTGGTTCGAATGCAGGAAACTTCGAGGGCAGATAGATCTGTTTAAAATAGTAGGTGATTGCCTTATAAACAAAGGTCTGGAACGGCCTCGTTTTGGACATATATATATAATACTACTATATCGCGTATTTCCTATGTTAGCCCATAAGCGGTTTCTCCGAACACATTAAAGGCCAAAAGATATAGTGCTATACTGTTCCAGAGACCCTTTGTTCGATATGCGCATGCGCAGATTTTGTCGATAATCCATGGTTACGGAAGCTGACACATTGTTTAGGTTGGCAGACTTTCCAATTTTCAACTTTTTTTTAAAAGAAGTCGGTAGACAGAGATGCAGTATTCATGCTGCATGCTTATTGGATGTCGCGAAATTCGTGCGCATGCGCATGTTTGACTAAAGTACTCTCGATAAGGATAGAGATTGTATGTCGGCGCCGTGATGTTTTCGGAATTTTTGGGCCACTACCCGCGATATATTAGTATTATATATATGGTTTTGGAGATACAGGGTTAAATATGTTACAATAACTTGTAAAAAAAATGCAGTGGCGTAGGTTTTTTTTAAAAAAAGGGGGTGAGCCCTGTCCAGTTGTACACCACTGGTTGAACTTTTAGAGCTTATATTTTAGGGAATGCAAGGCCTACTATCATACATAAACTGTACCAAATTTTATTGAGTTCGATTAATAGATTCCGGTGACATAAACAAAAAAATCTATTTTTTTAACTTCAACACCCTGTATCTCCAAAACGAGGCCGTTCCAGACCTTTGTTTACAAGGCAATCACCTACTATTTTAAAGAGATCTATCTGCCCTCGAAGTTTTCTGCATAAAAATCGGACCACACCGAGGTATAATTTTATTTTAAAGTATTATTTTTTTAGGAAAGGACATGACATGGTTACATAAAATATCGATTTACTCCGTAACAGTGCGTTTTACGAAAAAAATGTAAGAATACTTTTTTGTAGAGAAATGGGTGGGACATTGAAATTTCGTATTATTTTAAACATTAGTCAGTAGCGTAACATATATTTTTAGAAAAGTGGTGCCAAGAGTGCAGGTTACACGCCACTGGCGGTTCCCATCGAGCTGATTTTTTTTTTTTTTGGGATTTAAGATTCACAGTAGCACCCACCAAATAAAATTTGAACACAATTGGTTTAAAACTGTCAGAGTTATAAATCAAAAATGAAAATTTTTTTCAACTTCAACACCCTGTATCTCCAAAACGAAGCCGTTCCAGACCTATGTTTATATGGCAAACACATATGAATATAATTACATCAGTATACTCGTCGAAATAATATAGTAAGCCTATCCAATATTCTCACCCCACCGCAAATTATATTTTTCGTTTTCAAATGATATGTAATGAAATGAATCTATAAGCAGGAGTTGGAGAGAGGGACGGAATGGCTGACAAAAAGCTTATGATTCATTATTTAAAAATATGCTCGATGAAGTTACCACGGTGTACCGAAGGAATTATTATAATTTAAATTCCTTGGGTGTAGTAACATGTAATGTGTAATATTTATTTGAATGGGTATATACTCATATAATTAAAAACGAACTTCCAACAGGTAAGTTGTTTGTTTATATAATTATCACTTAACAAAATTCCCGTTTTTGCTATTTGGTTGTATTTAGTCCGACAATTTATTTTGAATTTAAAACACAATAATCATGCTATTATATTATTTTATTTTAAAGATTTTAGAATTACAGACAACTTAAATGAATAATTCCTATAAAGTCGGAGTTTGTAGAAAAGTAACAATAATCTTTGAGCACAATATAAAAGTTGAGGTATTTTAGATAATTATGTGTTACCTATACTGAATATAGTACATGGCACATGTAATATACTTAAACACAATAAATGCGTACAATATAAAAATTAATAATATGGTAACTAGATGTGCTAAACTAAAATAGGTACCTATTTATAACATTTATAATATGAAATTGTGAATAAGTGGCTGTGACCTACCTACTTTGCAAAGAAATCGCTGGTAATTCCAGGCCCTCGAGTGTTTTTTTTTTTTTTTCTAACAGGAAAGTATCAAGGGTATAGAACACGTAGTTTCGTTTTTAAGGTTAAATTAATTCATAATAAATTATCTTTTCATATGTTCTACATACAAAAAGTAGATATTTTATTTAATATACCAGCCACCTATTCATATGACAGTTATGTTATAATATAAAGACACGTTAAATTTCACCAACCTTAATTGAAATCCATAAATTATATTAGCATTTTTTATTTAGCATCAGTTATTACATTAAGAAGGTGTAGTAAAAATGTATGTATATTTAAATATCACAGTTATTGAATAGTACCGTAGGTAGATTATTCAGTAATAAAGACCAGAAAAGATAATATACTGCATTTCCCATTTGTTCCGTCATCATAAGTCATTGCAAAGCGGCACTAACCAAAAGCAGAAATACAATAACTAATATGTAATTTTCTTAAATGCTATACCAAATTATATGAAATCGACAAATAGGTATAGGCATGTATAGGATCCCATTGAAACTTTGTTCTTAATACGGTTCTGAAATATTCGATCTGTAAATCCAGATTTCAAAGTTCATATAGTAACTGGAGGTCAATTCTATAAAGATAATTTTTCATTTAATAGGTATAATAAATGTGTACTAAATATACTGCATAGTTCTTTGAAAGATTTGTGTGTATGAATTTTAATTCGTACAGTTGTAGGTATAGGTACCTACCTATATCTAGCAGCCGAAATGTTTGTTAATAAAAATGCATGCATTACATAGAAGGAAATATACTTTTTGATAATACATTTTCTTTAATCAGATGGAGTCGCAAGACATGTCAAGTCCCCCAAAAGTTCTTTGAACTCTTTTTGCACACGTTTGTCTGAAATCACTCACATCACTATATCATATTAAAAAAATTATGTTTTACAAAAATATATACTTAAACTTTTATTCCGAAATTAAGATTAACTAACCTACATTTTTTGTAGGTAAGTATATAAAAATAACTTAATAATTCGAAATTAAAAATATTTTTGCCTTGATAAAATGCATTACTTGTATTACCTAAAAATTGACATTACTATTAATGGTTTTGTTTTTAGAAGCTCACTCGTTGAGATAAAAAATCCACCTACTAATAAAAATATATACGGTTAAATTCAGAACACTGGTTCTACAACTAAATAAAAATCTATCATCCTCTATAAAAACCTGCTTGGGTTTACCCGCTTAAAATCATCTAATTTATGAAATGTTAATATTCAGTCTCAAATTTAATGAAGATACCAAATATGCATTTATAATTACTACAAATTGATGAATATTTCCCCTGAAAGAGCAACCGTGTTAAGTTTCGTTTTAGATATACAAAGCCCTCATAGGTTAAAATTTGTTTCTAAATTGCTAAATAAACAAGTCATATGACGCTGAAAAAATGTTGGTAACACAGTTTATCTCTATTTTTCAGGCAATATATCTAAAATCTACAGGAAAATATTTCTAAGTCCGTATAAATATATTAAATCTTGGGGTTGTGAAATGATTGTAAATGCTCTACTCCTACTCATAATCTGAGTCTCTTATTAGGGAGATTTTGAACCCATTCATTTTTAGCTTGCTGAGCATGCGCAGTGCCAAAAAGAGTATCCTTTTTGGCACTACGCCTGCTCAGTATAACGATTACGATGATAAGGTAACAATAAAAGGGTTCAAAATTTCCCTATTAAAATTAACCAAGGACGACAGTAGAGAGATCTGTGTGTTTGTGTATGTGTGTGTTGAAAAATGCATTGTATGTAATTAAAACTAAAAGAATATTGTTGATAAAAGCTTCGTTTCCCATATACACAGTATATAAAAACTATTATCTCTATTTGTACTATTTGAAGTACCTGTACACGGTATGTTTATATAATTTGTTTCCTAACAATTCCAAGTCAGAAAAAGCCAAATTAATATTTTGCTTGTGCCACTGAATTATATTTTTTTGTTTAGGGAAATCATGACGCGAAAAATAAACCGAATAAACGTGACTGGAAGATTGAGGTCTTATTTTCCATCTAATAGATTTTTTTTAACAGATATAAAACAGAAATACTAAACAATTCGTTTCTTGGGTGGTATGTATACGTATTTGGAAATAAATTTATGTTACACCGGACGTGTATCATCCAAATTCCAATACGTTTAATATTTTTTGGATCATTTTCTCATAGATTGTTTTTATAGTTTTCTGAAACTCTTTCTCAATCAATTATCAATTTAATTACATTTAAATATAAACGTGTTGAGAAATGTTTATTTTGAATGCAGATAATGATACTATTAGCAATTAATAAAATTATAATTTACTTACGAAATATAGGTACGTAGATATCTACGAAAAAATCTTTCAAAACATTAGGATAAATAACGAATATATATGTAAATAAATAGGCTGGATTTTCAAATCGAATTTAACAAAAAAAATTATTCTTTTAGACCGATAATCACGAAATACAAACAGAAGCGATTTTTCAAAATTTGCAGATTCTGTAGAAAAATATTAACACCTTATTCGCATACTGTTGAACTAACTAAATATTTCTTTGCTAAGAACGCAATGAAAAATGCACTGTTTGTAATTAGAATATAATAAAGTTACCAATATTTGCTCTATATAGGTACTACAGAAAAAATGTTTTGAAACAAAAATGCAAAAAATAAATATATGAAATAATAGTTCAGGAGGCCTTCACAGTATGCATTATTTCGTTGCATTAGGATAGTTTTCGACATTTCTTTGGAACAATCAATACATTGCATACAGGTTGTGGCAATATGATGAGTTGAAGGTAGATGTAACTCCGAAACTAATTTAAATCTTAACGGAAATGTTTACTTTCAGTCATATTATGATGTGACGTTTTATCGAATGAAAAATATACATATTATACTTGTACGTGTATTGATTGCACTTTATTATTTTGCATGGAGCATATTTTGCGACGTCGAAAATGTGCTCTGACTACTATAGTAATATATAAGATTTGCTAAAATACATCTTAGGAAGATTCAAGAAAATTACAATTTGTTTTGCAGTCTTGTCTTTTTTTAAGCAAAGAAATTAATCGAAAACTTGCTATATCAGGAAACTTCTGTGAAAGACAATTATTTTTAATATTATCCCTTATTAATTTAGGGTTAACGAGAAAGAGAGTTTTATTAAACATAAATCGAACGGTTTCTTGAGAGCTAGGTACATTTTTAAAATGTAAAATAGCGGCCAGAGTATATTATATATCCTATAATTACCGCACATTGTAACACTTAACATTTTATTAAAAATGTTGACATTTATAGTACTGATTATTTCGTTATTTCGGATTTGACCGCAAAGGTATTTAAATTTGTTTCTTGTTCGAAACACATTTGTTTTTCTTCATAAAGATTTATCTAATTTAAAGACTAGATAATTTCGCCAAGTAAGGAGCCTGTAAATGAAATATTTTCAGAATCCTGTCTTAGCGCTACTAAAAAATCGTACAAAGGCCTTCTAATTTTAAGGCCATGTTTATAATCACCCTATATAAATTTGAAGGAGAGTTAGTTATGTAGTCATTCGCTGTGAAGTAACCAAATAATTTCTAGTGAGACTGTGGATTATGTAATACAGAATATAGTAGTATGTGGTCAAACAAAAGATTATGTGGTAATTTTTATGACTCGGGCATAACGTTGTAGGAGTTTCAAATGACAACTTTATAAATATGGTCAATTTTAGTGCGTATGTTTAAGAGATAGTTTTTTACATAACTTTGGAATATTTGCTCTGTTCATGTACAGTGGCGTGCCGAGCCTTTCAAGACGGGGAGCGCATACCTTTCTTGAGGGATGCAAATCGTAATGATAGTTTATCCAAATGCAATGTGATCTTAAATTTAATATTCTTTAATGTCTATATAATAAAAACATACTACCTACTAAAACAACTGCAAGTCTCGCATAAACAAACTTCTACCAGGAGTAGAAAGTGGGGGCGGTGAAGATCGCGCACAATCTAGTTGCCAGAGATCAGAAATTACGCTATTAATAAATAAATAGGTACCAAGAAAAGAATCTCTTGCTTTTATTTAAATTTGAAATAATAGAACATATAAGTAAATGTTAAAACTTGAAAGATTTTTTCGTCAGGAATTTTTTAGTAGTGTTTGGGGAGCTAGGAGCAGGAATTGGCAGAGGGGTTTACGCCTCCTCTAACTCCACCCTACAGTGGCGTGCCCGCCACTGTTCATGTAATGAATATTATTTATTGTTTTATTTTATTATTTATTATTATTCTATAATATGTAGTGGCACGATTTACGGTAATGCATAGGGAGAGCTTTAAAAGATTTTCGTTCAGACTTTTTAAAGAGTTTTCTACCCAGTTGAGTTCTGAAATTATTTGGTTAGTACTTACTAATATAGTATACCGGTCGGTCTAAACAACTATACCTATTATATATGTCTCTATGAGTCTCTATATATGTCTATTCTGATCTATAATTCATTACAATCGCAAATATTTATATACATAAAAACGTAAAACTAAGATTAAAATTTTGGTGGGGTTTCCACCTTCTGCATTGGTTATTCAGGTTCATTTTTTATCTTTCCAGTAATCGTGTGTAATTCTTCTTCGTACGGTACTTGTTCATCGACGAAATTGATACTACCTGCTTTGTACCACACAATGATGTCGACGAAAAAAGCGCACAATAGAATGGCACCAGTTGTACCTACAATAAATAAAACCGGTGTCAAAATAGCAGCTCTTTACTATTACTCGACTATGATGCTGCCAAAGAAGTAATCCACAGCAAAATATATTTGTTTTATTTTGGAACTAAATCCAGAGATTGTTTAACATTTTGTATAATTTTCATTGATAACCTGATGTTATCTTATTATTTCTTCCTAGTAAATTTAAAATACCATGTGATAAAATATTAATACACAGTACACCCAATTATATGGTAAAACTGGACAGTGCAAAGCACCTAATCATTTAATTCCAAATTACTGGGTCCATACTTTGTATTAAAATCGAATTTAAGCAACAATGGATTTCAAAATTCATAAAAACGTAAAAGTAACATGTATTCTAAACAAAAGTATCGCCTAAGGGTGGTATAACAACAGAAAGAAGTCACAGAAAACCAGTCACTTTTAACACCAGGGTTAAATTAAAATAATACGAATCACGGTTTGCATCTTATCACTGAACATATTTGCTTGGCTTTGCGAGTTTTCCAGAAAAGAAAAACGTTATCATTTATCTGTATTTGCTGAACGTAAGTATAGAAACTGAACATTGTCTTCACGTACCTATACCTACACACAGAGGATTTAAATTATTTCGTAAAAATGTAGGTCACTTGGTATAACATGAATGCCAATTAGTAGAATGGAAATTGAACGTTAGGCATTCTGTATATATTAAGCTTTATCTTCGTGTACTTGTGGTTTATCGAAAATATAATCTCTAAATTTAACAAAGTATTTTATATAATATCGTTTCTATTTTCAAATGTCCGGGATAATTATTATAAATCCAGCATTTCCCAATATATTGCAAATATTAAAAAATTTCAGTGACGTATATATACACATCTGCATGTAATTCTATCGGAAGGAAAAAATGATCAATTATTCTTTCTATTTATTAAAACAATGAACCAAAATTAAAGTGGAAAAAACTATATTTAAAAATTATTTCATGGGGAGAGCTTGTGTAGGCTTCCGGACTTTTTATTTAAATAAAAGATATAATAAAAATAAGCATTATTTATGGAAGAAAACTTACCATGGTAAAACATTCTGAAAACATCAGAATCATATAATCCACAGGCTCCTTTTTCCCCACAAGCCATTTTCCACACCAAACAGGCAGAATCAACTACCGCACCATAAACAATGGGGCAAGGTACGTTTCCAAACAATCCTATTGCAAATTGTATCAAGCCCAAGGCCATAGCCTTATCTGTAGGTTCGACGCACCGCAAAATCAAAAGCATCGATCCCACTTCTGATGTCGAGTGTATGAAGACGAATACAGAAAATAGAATTATATACAATATGAAGTTCGGACATTTTAGATCACAGTAGCCTATAGTTGCGTTGCCATAACTAAAGTCTTCATCAAAACTGCTATTACTGAAGTTTGACAAACATATACATTCAGAATAATGTATAATTTTCCCATCCTTTTTGGTGTAGCTTTTACATCCCGCATGACAAGGGGAGAGGTAAGTTTTGCCGTCTTGGCCACAGATTGGTGCGAATTTGTCTTTGTTGCAATTACAGTAAGATTCGTTGCAGTTCAGTTTGATCATGTCGAATCTAAAAAGTAAAGGTGGAAATTATGAATATTTTATTTTAAGAATATATGCTTACCCCTGATTAGTTTTTAGTCCAGCCATATCGTTCATAGGACAGCCGATGAACATCAGTATACCCATTCCTAAAATTGTATAGAAGCTTAATTGGAAAAAGGACAAACACAAATAACAGGAGAAAATATGCTACTTAATTCTTTTAAGAAAGCTCCCAACCCTGTTGTCTAAACCGTTTACGATTCGTAGGGATATGTAAAGTAATAAATATGAAACCATTCGCTATACAGGTGCCGAGATACTCACCTACTGCATAAATAACAGCTGTAAAAGCGATCCACGCAGCGACAAAACGGGCATTGGGTTTCACTCTTAGTATGAAAACGCCACTAATGATAATCCCCAGACCCATCACAAGAATACCCCCCACTCCTGAAATTAAACAAAATTAAAGTAACAGGGAATTTTATGTAATAGAAGTTTCAAACCTGATATCATATTAGCAGACGGTGTCGGCAAACGGAACTGAGATTCGAGGTATTTCGGTAGAAACGTATACAAACCAGCAATGGGTAGAATATGCAAAACACTGCTTGCTGTACGAAACATTAGAATGTCATTTTTCAAAAGACGTTTCACGGTTTTCGGGAAATCTAAAAAAGTTTAAAACCAATGGTACATTTTTTCTTCTAAATACCTTCAAGGCATCAGTCAGAAATAGTCGCAGATTATACGACGCACGAGGAGTTGCTTTTTAATGGCATTAAAACACTGCTTGACTGATGCTTGAACAAAGATAATATTTCCATTTTACCTTTTATACTTGGATGTTTCCTACCAGGATGATGTATCCTGTTCATCCTTTTCGAACTCGACAGTCTTTTAGGGAATGAAAACATGGCTAGCGATGCCAGCATTAAAAGACCAGATATTAATACCAAACCTACAGTAATGATGAAAATAGTTCCTTGGAAAATGATTTATATAGAATAATTTTTTTTACCTAGCCACCAAGCTCCCACCCATCTTGGATCAGTAGTATCTATCTTCGGATCTACAGATAAGTCTGCATAGACACTAGTGCATAACGATCCAACAATGAACCCTAAAGCTGGTCCCAGTATTCTTACGCCAATCGTTATTGCTGCCATGACAAACAAAATAATAATAGTAATAAATAGTTTAAAAAGGTCGCTTCGAACTGAGAAGCTAAGTACATATATATATAAAATATATAAATATTTTGTGTCCTTATGTCAACGGGAAAATATTTGCCGCTAGATTCTGAAGTTTGTATTAAAACTCAAAATTCGAAAACAATAGATTTATATTGATACGTTTACGTACGATAATGATAGAGCAAATATAAGACAAAGCTATAGGAAAGACCGGTGTTCACCATAACAAATCATATAGACGTTACATAAACATACAGGGTGCTTCAAATTCGATGCAATACATGGGGATCTCGGAAACGGTAAGAGATACGAAGTCGGTTAAATGGGGGCAAAGTTGCGTATTCAGGTGGGCAACATAATGGTGAAAAGAGATCAAGGCTAACTTGATTAGTTTTCGAAATATTTTGAAAAAACCGAAAATTTCGATTTTCGTTTTTGTTTTTTTGCGGGCCTATTTGATGAGGTATTCAAAAATAAAGAGCACTTTTCTATAGCAACTTTTTGCCCTTTATCGAATGGTGTTAGCGAATTTTCCGCAAAACGTTTCGTTTCCCGGAAACCAACATCAACTTAATTTTTTTAAATACGGACCTGGAATTTTTTTTCAATTTTTTGGAATCATTTTTGTAACTTGATAGAATGCCACCATAAAAGGAACCAGATTTAAACGTTTTGTCTAAGAAAAATCCACCATTGGTATTTTTGTTTCGACTTTTGTTAATTCTGGATATTGAATAATATTTTTGAGGTTTCATTTTTATTTACGATAAATAAACAAAAGCTAATAATAAAACAACGAATTAACAACTATAAACTTTGATGTAATTGAATAAACAATGAATAAAACAACAAAATATGTTAAAACTATAAAAACCCTAAAGCAGATGTTGAAATAATCCTCCATCATTATTCATGCAATAAAACATTTTTAGTTCGTCCCCATAAGAAAAATCAGGAGCTCTTGCCGGCCATTCTCTACAGCACCATGATTTTCAATCCACCAATCCACAATCCACATTTCCACAATGTTTGGAAATGTTTCATTTAAGTAGTTGCGCACAATTTCTAGAATTATGAGGAAATTTAAATAAAATTGAAAAATTCTAGATTGCTGAAAGCCATTTTTAAGTACCGATAGTGCTTGACACAACATTGAAATGTGTTTGTCATAGAAACGTTTGCCTAGATAAAACTAAATCTAAGAGGACCACGGGAAATTATTAATGATGAATTTTTCTTAGACAAAACGTTTAAATCTGGTTCCTTTTATGGTGGCATTCTATCAAGTTTCAAAAATGCTTCCAAAAAATAGAAAAAAAATTTCAGGTCCGTATTTAAAAAAATTAAGTTGATGTTGGTTTTCGGGAAACGAAACGTTTTTCGGAAAATTCACTAACACCATTCGAAAAAGGGCAAAAAGTTGCTATAGAAAAGTGCTCTTTATTTTTGAATACCTCATCAAATAGGCCCGCAAAAAAACAAAAACGAAAATCGAAATTTTCGGTTTTTTCAAAATATTTCGAAAAATAATCAAGTTAGCCGTGATCTCTTTTCACCATTATGTTGCCCCCCCCCCCTGAATACGCAACTTTGCCTCCATTTAACCGACTTCGTATCTCTTACCGTTTCCGAGATCCCCATGTATTGCATCGAATTTGAAGCACTCTGTATACATAATAATACGCTCATCTTAATAATATTGACGATATCGGATCCATCAACCGATGACTTCAAGTCAGTTGGCTTCGACATTTTGTTTTTGTTTGAATGTTAGAGATTAATATACGATATATTGATAAAGGCCGATTCCCACATAGCACCGCCGCAGCAGCGCGTCGCGGCGCTGCAAATGCCGCTCCAAAAAATATTCATGTAATTAAATGGGACAGTTCCCACATAAACGGCGCGCCGCTGCTCAGCGTTCAAAGGAGCGCCGCGCCGCGCTGCTGCGGCGCTGCTATGTGGGAATCGGCCTTAAAGATTATGTATATCATTATTATTAAGCATTAAACACGATTAAATGTTTCTTTCTAAATAATAACAAAAAACAATTGAATGCCAATAAATTACAGAAGAAGCGCCATTCTCAATCTTCAGGAGGCAACATAAAGAACTTGACCAAATAGGCATGACATTATAAGGGGGGGCTTCTGTATCTCACCTTTCACTTCAAGTACTCACCAAAATATAGCGGAGATTCTTTACTAGCAACATTATCATCTATGTATGGTATTCCTAGCGTATAAACTGCAGTTTGGCCCATACCAACCCCTAACAAACTAATAAAAAATATAGCTAGGACTATATTAGTATCAGACGGCTGTATAGGATGCCCTGTGGTGACTTCCTCTTCGCATGTCTGCAAAATATTCGGTACTTCTGTACTACCAGGTTCCAAGAAAGAAGTATTGCTTGTAGATTGCATGAAAAGTGTTGAGTTTACAGTATGCGCCTTGCAGACATTTGGTTCCTTGGTTATCCCTGTCAGATCATTTGAATTTATCAACTGTCTGCCGTATATAAAGTGTGGCAAGGAACAAGTGAATGATGATACGGCAAATAAAACCATACCCCACGCTATCCACTTAGGCCTGTGACCTTGTCCGCCGTAGTAGGTTAAAAGAAGTGAAGACCCGATTTGTCCGATTTCAGTGGCACTCATAATGATCCCAGTAATTTTCGACTGGATTTGAAACAGTTTTTCTATCGTTGTTATTGCACTTACAAAGTACGTATGGTACATACCTTGTAAAACCCATGCTATACAAAACACTATTAAAAAAGCTTGTTTGGACGAAAACCTCTGCAACCAATTTGGTGCACAAGGTCCTAACCCACACTCTGTATCGCTGTCTATATCAGCTCTAAGATCGCCGTTGCTTCTAACTATCTCCGTCCTGTGATGGTAGCGGTCATCCTCTTGGGTTAATGATGTTTGTTCTTCTGGTATGTCGTTTACTCTGAGGCGAGATTGGTCACTGGAAGAGTCATTGTTGTTGCTCATTTTTTCAGGTAGCATACTGTGGTTTTCTGGCCGATCTTCGCTAGACATTGTTTCAGTCTTTTGGGTGATGTTTGTTGTATTGTGATGTTTTTTTACAAAAACCGCGGGACTAGGTACCACTTGTCACTAACATGTACTGCTCCTGGAAGATAAAAACGTTCGTTCAAAATTGAATCAAGAACATATTTTTCATAACTTCTGTTACAGCAAATTATGAATATGAGTATGTTTTTATTTGAAACATTGACATTTTATCATCAATATGTGTTTACTATCGGAAGAAATATAAAGATAAAATTTCTAATATTCTTAATAGTACGTGAGTATGTGACGCTGTATTTCTTATCTATGTGCGGCGGTTGTGGTTATTTATTGAAATGTCTGAATAATAAAAAAAATTGTTCACTTTCAAATATTCCATTCGTCTTAATTTACATCAGCTTTGTCTTTGAAGTCTCAACCGTTAAAACATGTTATAAATCTGTGATATTTCGAGAAGTGACAAAAACTCAATATGCGAATACGAGCAGTATAGCAACTATAGACTACAGTGTTAAATTGTCTGCTTATTCAAAATTACCATTCGATTGGTCAAAAATAACCTTGAACTGAAAATGATTTAATCAATTGCAAGACCTAGATTGACGTATATGTTAAATATGTTCTCAATAAATGTTGGAAATAGGCAATATAAGGTATAGTTTACATTCCCTAGAATGCAGGTAGGCACTAGAGTATGTTAGGCGTCTATTTTAAGAAGGTAGATCATTGCACCTGCGTCTCTTCGTCATTACGTTCGATCTGATTATTTGTTTCATTTATATAAAACAATCATTTTGTAGTAGAAATACATTACGAACCTTCAATTTTTATAAAAAATATTCTACATAAATACTCGCACATAAATTAATCTAAAAATACGCTTAAAACTTGAAGCAGGAACATAGATATTTACTATCAATAGTAACAAAATTATCACTTTTTATAACGAGAAGTTCCCTACCCGAAAAAAACAATCACTAGAACCATACACATACCTTGATAGTTCAACGTCGTTCATATGGAAAAAATAAAATGACCTGTAAAACATTATTTGCCCGTTCTGACGTAACCACACTAGAAGGGTCAACGACACAAGCAAGTAAAATTATGTAAATAGAATAAACGTAGACGTAATTAGTTTAATAGAAAAATTTTTAATAGTCCAATAGTCCGCCAAGATTCGATTTTTTACCGGTCTGTGAAGTAGTGTATCCACTCCTCTGTGTGGTGAAACATACGCTCTCAGATTAACCATATTACAATGGTTAATCCAATGATACGCTACATAATTCAGTCAGATAAAAGCAGAAATTTATAAGAAAATATACAAAAATAAACATTAGGAAGTAACAAATACAGGTATAACCATTTGCCACTGTTTTACTCGCGAGTCGAAAACAACCCGTTTTTTTTTGTGTGAAAAACCTCAACAATTTCGAGTATATCAAAACTGCAAAATAATATCTGAAATGGAAAATACATAAATTTATTTATTTATTTTACAATATCCTACAGACCAAGGTCCACCATATAGGATAAACAGATACATCAAAATAAATTTTATGAACATTTAAAATATATGGCAAAAATATGGGAATTTTGGGGTGGTTGTATATGGGGAATCTACTACTATTATTCTATTCCAAATCCAAAATTATGTGTTAATATAATAAAACATTTATGCTGTAAATAAAAGACAATTTATTTGACAAATTAGAATGTAGTATTCCAATCATAGTTAGATGTTACAATAATTAAACATATGTCGACAATTAAAACGGGTTTTTCGAAATTATTATTGCTGAATATATGGTAGCATCAATAATTAATAACTTATTGTGTAACCTTGAATTTTAGTGTGTAATAATTAATTTAAATAAACTTTATTTCAACACATAACAAGTCAATGTTTTATGGATTCGAACTGAAAATTAAGCTTGCTAAATTAAATCTACAAATTGTTTAATAAGTAGACTTTTAAAAGTCTACTTATGTAAAATGAAAAAAATGGGTACCTATCTTATGCTTATGTTGATTATGATTACATATATATATATACGTAATACATGTATAGACAATATGAATGCTCTTCCACCACAGAAGTCGTCAACATCCTAAAACCAACGACACACAGACTGTTTCAAACTATTAGGTCTCCTTGGTGCCGTACAGGTACAGGATGAAGACAACTAATGTAGCACAAGAGACATCCATCATGAATTCGTGGTACTTAACTTCTAGCCGTAATAAAGTCACTGTAGCCGTAGGAGACAAACACGCCATCTATTATATCTAATATCTGTCATATTTATTATATCTATATCTATCATATTCATTATATATATATATACATATATTTATTCATCTAAATTGCACCTAAAACATACATAAAAGAAATAGAAAAATGTGCAGTGAAATTGTTCAATAAATACCTAACAGTTTTAATCAACGGATTAACCTATATACCTTCTATTAATAATAAATCCTTATTAAAAAAATATGACAGGAATTTGACGTAGTAGACGTACTTAAAAAATCTAGGAAAACTCGTCAGGAATATTAAATGTTATTCATTTATACTACCTACTGCGTTTATACCGAATAACTAAATTCATGAACAACTGTTCCAAGAAATAGGAGTTAGATAGGCACTTATGTTTATAATTGAAATATACTGTAGCTACAACACTACAACTACATATAACTACAATATAGTTAATTTTGATAATGCAATTGGGTTATTATTATCAAAGCCAAAATTTAAATAAATACCTATATACTGAATACCCAATGTCAATATTGGTTGAAGACAGGCACATAATCAGATTCGAAAAACGGCAAATTACAGCGGACCAGTTTGTTATTGGAAATAATGCAAAATCATTTAAAAAACACTTATTTCCGATGTGAGTGCTTATTAAACAGATAGTACCACAAGTATAAAGATATATACAGTAATTTCACTCTTTAAATTTTTTGTACAAAAGTTTTTAATGCGCATGTCTGCTCTTGGGTAGTATGCGCGTTGGTAGATATGTAGAAGGGGAAGAATGGGCCGGTGTACGCTATTTTATGGGCGCACATTTGCTTTACAGGTAATCAGCATACGTTTGTGTGTCTAGGCGTTTGTGTTTGTGATTTTGATAAGTGTTTTGTATTGTGCGTAACATGGCTACAAAATATTGTTTCATTTGTAAACGAAATTCTGACATAACATAACTTTTGGTTATAGGCCACCCTTTTGACTCTTCAAAAAAAATAATAGTCCGGACCTGTACGTATCTACCAAAAACGGTCACTAATGCGCATGACTGTGCTTAGGTAGTATGCGCAGTGGTCTTTTTGGGGGGGTTAAAAAAACAAAACTTAAGGACACCAACATCAAAGAGATTTTGCCGAGTGAAATTACTGTATATATCTTTATACTTGTGATAGTACTTTACTATTCACGTTTACATTGGTTTTTAAAAATCTTTTTTTAACCCCCCAAAACAATTTAAATGGTCTAAAAATAAAAATATAATGATCAGAAAACTAATTACCAGTTTGTAATTGTAGATATAGGTATACCTACTTATTTCCTATACCTACATTTTTTCATTGACTGTTACTTCACCACCATAGTTACAGGCAACAGGTAGGTACAAATACCGGGATTTTAGGGGATTAACCTAATTTTCCAGTGCAAATAACGGGCATACTCCACAAACATACGTGTTACAGATTTAAATTAACAGTGCGATTTTTTAGGGGTCTTACAAACTAGCTGATAAGCGGAAATTAGAAAATTCGGAGTTTAACAGGATGAAAATAATTTTTCAATAAGATCAAAAAAAATCGTGCATTTCGCAAATGAAAATGTTGCATAATTTCGTTAACAGGTTAACATCATAGACGGTCTACCATCAAGCTGGTGGATAGAAATGAAAAAATTCAGAGTTGAAGAGGATGAAAATAATTTTTCTGAGACATGCAAAAAAAATCGTGGATTCCACAAATAAGGGTGTTACACATTTTCGTTAACAGGTTAAAACATTTAATGAACACTCACATAGGAAATAACTGTTTTTAAATAATTTTGCATTATTTCCAATAACGAATTGCCCGGCTGTAATTTATCGTTTTTCGAATCCGTGTCTGTTTGTCTATAGCCATAACATTATACTGTGGCCATACAGTCGATTGACATATTTTTATGTCACTCAACAACGGCCGTACCGTACCGTACATAGAAAAATTATTAAGGATGAGGATTTAAAAACCTCAACTTATGCTGAGAAATATAACTGTAGGTAGGTAGGTAGGTACATTCTTTTTAAGTTACGTCATATACATTGCACCTTTTATTAATTTAATGAATGAAATAAAAACGACTATATTTTTTAAATTACACTGTAAAAATATATTACACACTTTTCAACGGTATAAAATATTTTTTTAAATAAATTTAACCCTTTAATAAAGTAATTTCATTTCCCTAATAAATATCCCAGTATTAAATGACGTGCAAATTGTAGGTATCGACTTTGTGAGTTTGTGAATAGGTAGGTGTCATTGTAAATCGTGATTACTGATTTTATGCACCTATTACGTTATTAACCGTTAACTGCATAATAATATGTAAATACTCGAATAGTCAATGGGATAGGTGAAAATACCGCAAAATAAAATGTTTATTGTGTACCTAGGTAAAACAAATTAGAATTAAAACACAAAATTGGCTTGGTATCAATGTTTTCTTATGGAGGAATGGCTGAAAGGTCTCCCTTTGTAAAATCGATATTCTGAAAGTTCGGTTCATCTTTTTTCAATGTTCCAAACTTTCATTAAAACCTACCAAATATAAAATAATGATGGATGCATGTGGCACCTAATTCTTCGAGCTGCCATTAATATACCTACCAAGTAAGCCGAGTAATTTGTCAGTGGTAGGTATCCTATTTCTGTGCGTCGTATACATAATATACCAATACCAATGTAAAATCAAGATTCAACCTTTCTTATACAAACTCCAGCAATCATAGCCGTTTTCTTTTGCACCTGATTTCGAGATCATGATTTGATATGAGCCAATCACGCGCGTTTATTTTTTAAATCCACGAATAGCATTGCAGATATTGTAATTATGATTTTTTAATCAGGTGCAAAAGAAAACCACTCATGATATGCCATATGATTGAATGGGTAACGATTTGAGTGACTGAGTACCTACCTATCTTTCCGTATGCTTATAAGAAAACGAAAACATTAAATATTACTAAAGAGGTCAAGGTGCATATTACAGAAAAAATATTAAGTATATAGTGTTTTGAGGGTCTACCCAGACATTTGTTTTCCTTTCATTAAAAGTGAAACCAATTTGTATTCGATGGAGGCGCCTCATTCAAACTTAAAAAGCGCGCGCATGCGTACGGAACAATTGATTTTGGTTGGTGTGCAAAACGCGTGGACTCTCATACCGTGTGACTGCAGTCGCTTGGTTACTAGTTAGTTACTATAATATAATAAGATAGTGAAGAAGCAGAAAATGTAATAAAAAAAATAAAAAACCATAATTCAATATATGACATTTGATGACAATGCAGACATTCACCAAATAAATAAGGCTTAGTCTGTGGAAGCGAAATGATTCTGTAGAAAGAGAAAGGCAGTTAGATGAAGTGATTCCATCTCACCTGATCATTTCTGCAAGGCATGGCATGTCCATGTCATTTCATTACAGAGTTGGTCGATGGAAGCAGCGCCTGTTAACGATAACAACGCGATAGAATCGAGACACCGATTCAATATTACACCATTTGTAGAGGAGACATCTCTAAATTGAACAGCGGCAATGTCAGTCGTGGGCACGACACGGACACGTTACAGTCAAACGCGACGAGGCGCCTTCCTCGACGATGAAACAAACAACAGACGAAAAAGACGAAAGTGTCTGAAGTAATAAGCAGCGAGGCTAGCCGAACGCAGATCACGCTGTGCCGCGACGCACGGCGACCAGCAACACTTTCTCCGCTGCGCGCACAACCAAAGCTGAACCGAAACACCCCTCCATAGTGGTGCTTTCCAAACTGTGGTTGCGTGGTTGCGTTGTTGCGTTGTGGTCTGGTCGCAAGGCGACACTAATTATCACCTCGGAGGCATTCGGCCCCTTTCGGTGATCCGGATAGCTATGTCGAGAGGCGGGGGTGGCGCAAAAATTTGAATTTGGGAACAAATCATCGACAAGCACCATAATAACCATACATTTAACAGCTGTTTGTTGCCGCCTTTTCCTAGACATGTCTTTGATTTAATCACAGTGTTATCACCCAATTTTCGAAGCTCTTCGCTTCTTTAAATTGTTTTGACCTATTGTGTGAAAAATATTATACTTATATAGTTAATTAGTGAAAAACTTATTAGTATCTATTATGTCGCAATTTTGAATCGAACATGGAAACTCAAACTTCCTAGAACAAAATTTGCCCATTCTGCAAGTTGGAGTTTTCTTGTGTGTTTCACCAAAGAATATACATGTAAAAAATGTTCATAACCGATAACGATAATTTTCATAACACCAAGATTCCGATGCTAAGAAATCACATATATTTCCCCATTGTGTACTGAAAATAATACATTAGTCTGTGGAACTTATAATAAACTTATCATAACTTATAACAGACATCTAGAGGTAAACCAGAAAATAAAATTACAAATGCAAAATAACATATAATTTTGCTAGCAGAGAAAGTTATACAGAATGTATGTATAACAATGGTCTGAAGAACAAAAAATTGAGACAACTATGCAGTGGCCAGGACTAAAAAATAAAATGATTATGTGGAAAAATCCTACATTTGCAATTGTAGTACCTAATTCAATAGGTAAAATGTTGAATGCGAATGCACCAGGTAAAATTTGGTATTTTTTTACCCCATACATTTTTATTGAACCACTAACCTTCACCGTTCGTTTGGAGGACTTGCTGCCATATTCTAAGGATAATAGAAATATTTTGTAAAATAAAGCAATATTAAAAGCTGCATTCCACATTTTACCTATTGAATCACTACGATTGCAAATGTAGGATTTTTCCACACAATCATTATATTTTTTAGTCTTGACCACTGCATAAGTTGCCTCTATAATTGCAGAAACATATTCTCCCATTTCTCCCCGATGTATTAAATAGACAGTGGTTCGTGGTTCCATGTGGTCCCAACGCAAGGATTTTGTTCCAACATGCAACTGATGGGCGATACGGATCGATACTTCTGAGTTTTGTTATTTTAAGTTAGATATTCGATATTTTGTATCGATGTTTCTCTCTACGATCTATCAGTGGATCAATCCAATGAATGTAGGTATCGAATAAATAATCTGTATAGAATAATAAATTGAGACGATAATAGTAGTTTTCTTATGTGCCAAACAACCTGATTGAGGTGAAACTGAGTAACTGAAAATGATTCACTAATTCACTTCATTCAGCAAAAGACCATTATAGACCAGTGATGTGCCGGATAATTATCCGTTTATAATTAACCGGCCAATTATCAATAATTATCCGTCGGCTAAAAATCCTTTGAAAATTAGCATGCTAAATATTATAGTGCCTGTGGCAATAATTGCCTCATAGGGATGAGGCAATTATTATGCAATTATATTATTATTAAAAAAAGTAATAATAAAAATTCTTTATTTAGGTATATTTTAGGGATTATTATATGAGAAATGTGTATAAATTTGTAGAATAATTATTGAAGATAAGAAAAAAATTATAATTTTAATTTAAATCTTTAAAAGATTTAAATTTAATGATTATGTTTGTATATTATTAAATTACTGAAAATGATCCTTGCCATCCTTGGTCATTCTTGCGCATTTTTAAGTTGTACATTGTACATTGTTATTTAACAATCCGTCAAAAACAATATAAAACACAACTACAACATTTTCCGCTATTCTCCAATAATATTGAAAAATAAGATACTAACATTACATAAAAATAAAAAATATGAGATGTATGTCACCTGCATGGGGGCTTGGGAACATTGAGTAACATGCAGTGCATGAAATGGGGTGCAGAAAACTGTTCTGGAAACCCATCCAGTTACATTAGTTTTAATATTATAAGATAGAAGACGGCGATCAAAACTCTTGACAATAAATTTAAACAATGAAAAGTGTGTTGCATAAGTGTATATTCAAATCCTGTATAATACTTCCATTTTCCATCATTGTAGAATCATCTATTACTCCAAGATGAGAGTTTTCAATCTTCTGTGTTAAATTAGATATTCTTTCTTTGAATAAAAAGTCGTAATTCCATAGAATACATTGGCACGCGAGTATTATCGATCTATAGTTCGGTTAGTTCTATTAACAATATTTCACCTGAAATGGGTTGCAGAAAACTGTGCTGGAACCCATCCAGTTACATTAGTTTTAATATTATACGGTAGATGACGCCGATCAAAACCAAGGCAATAATTTAAACAACGAAAAGTGTGTTGCATAAGTGTATATTCAAATCCTGTACAATACTTTCATTTTCCATCATTGTAGAATCATCTATTAGTCCAAGACGAGAGTTTTCAATCTTCTGTGCCAAATTAGATATTTTCCTCTATGCCTATATGAATAAAAAGGTCGTAATGCCATATAATACATTGGGACATGAGCATTACCGCCATCTATAAGTTGGGTAGGTTGTATTAACAATATTATACATCAAATGGGGTGCAGAAAACTGTGCTAGTAACCCATCAAGTTACATTAGTTTATTACTATACGGTAGATGACGCGGATCAAAACTCTTGGCAGTAAATTTAAATAATGTAAAGTGTGTTGCATAAGTGTATATTCAAACTGTATAATACTTCCATTATCTATCATTGTACATAGAAAAAGGATAAACATATCTTATTTATATCTTTTTTCTATGTCATTGTAGAATCATCTATTACTCCGAGAGGAGAGTTTCCAGTTTTCTGTGCCAAATTAGATATTTTCCTCTGCCTATATGAATAAAAAGGTCGTAATTTCATAGAATACATTGGGGCACAAACATTACCGCCATCAGTTGGGTAGTTTGTATTAACAATATTATACGTAAAATGGGGTGCAGAAAACTGTGCTAGTAACACATCCAGTTACATTAGTTTTATTAGTAACCGGTAGATGACGCCGATTAAAACTCTTGGCAGTAAATTTAAATTGTGAAAAGTGTGTTGCATAAGTGTTTATCAAAATCCAGTATAATCCTTCCATTTTTCATCATTGTAGAATCACCTATTACTCCCTGAGGAGAGTTTTCAATCTTCTGTGCCAAATTAAATATATTCCTCTATGCCTCTACGAATAAAAAGGTCGTAATTCTATAGCAAACATTTGGTCTCGAGCATTACCGCCATCTATAGTTGGGTAAATTGTATTAACAATATTGTACGTGAAATGGGGTGCAGAAAACTGTGCTAGTAACCCATCCAGTTAAATTAGTTTTATTACTATCCGGTAGATGACGCCGATTAAAACTCTTGGCAGTAAATTCAAACGATGAAAAGTGTGTTGCATAAGTGTATAATCAAATCCTGTATAATCCTTCCATTTTTCTTCATTGTAGAATCACCTATTACTCCAAGAGGAAACTTTTTTCAATCTTCTGTGCCAAATTAAATATATTCTTGTATACTTCTATGAATAATCAGGTCGTAATTATATAGAAAACATTGGGTTTCGAGCATTACCGCCATCTATAGTTGCGTACATTGTATTAATAATATTATACGTGAAATAGGGTGCAGAAAACTGTGCTTCTAACTAATCCAGTTACATTAGTTTTATTACTATCCGGTAGATGACGTCGATTAAAACTCTTGACACTAAATTTAAATAATGAAAAGTGTGTTGCATAAGTGTATAATCAAATCCTGTATAATCCTTCCATTTTTCATCTTTGTAGAACACCTATTACTCCAAGAGGAGAGTTTTCAATCTTCTGTGCCAAATTAAATATATTGCTCTATGCCTCTATGAATAAAAAGGTCGTAATACTATAGAAAACTTTGGGACTCGATCATTACCGCCATCTATAGTTGAATAAATTGTATTGACAATATTGTACGTGAAATGGGGTGCAGAAAACTGTGCTAGTAACCCATCCAGTTAAATTAGTTTTATTACTATCCGGTAGATGACGCCGATTAAAACTATTTGGCAATAAATTAAAATAGTGAAAAGTGTATTGCATAAGTGATTATCAAAATCCAGTATAATCCTTAAATTTTTCATCATTGTATAATCACTTATTACTCCAATAGGGGAGTTTTCAATCTTCTGTGCCAAATTAAATATATTCCTCTATGCCTTTAAGAATAAAATGGTTATAATTCTATAGATAACATTGGGTCTCGAGCATTTCCGCCAGCTATAGTTGGATAATTTGTATTAACAACATTGTACGTGAAATGGGGTGCAGAAAACTGTGCTAGTAACCCATCCAGTTAAATTAGTTTTATGACTATCCGCTAGATGACGCAGATTAAAATTCTTGGCATTAAATTAAAATACTGAAAAGTGTGTTGCATAAGTGTTTATTCAAATCCTGTATAATACTTCCATTTTCCATCATTGTAGAATCGTCTATTACTCCAAGAAGTGAGTTTTCAGTCTTCTGTGCCATATTAAATATTTTTCTCTAAGCCTAGTAGAATATATAGGTCGTAATTCCATAGAAAACAGTGGGTCTCGAGCATTACCGCCATCTATAGTTGGGTAAATTGTATTAACAATATTGTACGTGAAAGGGGGTGCAGAAAACTGTGCTAGTAACCCATCCAGTTAAATTAGTTTTATTAGTATCCGGTAGATGACGCCGATTAAAACTCTTGGCAGTAAATTTAAATTGTGTAAAGTGTGTTGCATAAGTGTTTATCAAAAACCAGTATAATCCTTCCATTTTTCATCATTGTAGAATCACCTATTACTCCAAGAGGAGAGTTTTCAATCTTCTGTGCCAAATTAAATATATTCCTCTATGCCTCTACGAATAAAAAGGTCGTAATTCTATAGAAAACATTGGGTCTCGAGCATTAGCGCCATCTATAATTGGGTAAATTGTATTAACTATATTGTACGTGAAATGGGGTGCAGAAACCTGTGCTAGTAACCGATCTAGTTACATTAGTTTTATTACTATCCGGTAGATGACGCCGATTAAAACTCTTGACAATAAATTTAAATAATGTAAAGTGTGTTGCATAAGTGTATACTCAAATCCGGTATAATGCTTAAATTTTTCATCATTGTAGAATCATCTATTACTCCAAGAGGAGAGTTTTCAATCTTCTATGCCAAATTAATTATATTCTTCTATGCCACTATGAATAAAAAGGTTGTAATTCTAAAGAATAAATTGGGTCTCGAGTATTAGCGCCATCTATAGTTGGATAAATTGTATTAACTATATTGTAAGTGAAATGGGTACAGAAACCTGTGCTAGTAACCCATCTAGTTTCATTAGTTTTATTACTATCCGGTAGATGGCGCTGATTAAAACATTTAACTATAAATTTAAATAGTGTAAAGTGTGTTGCATAAGTGTTTATTCAAATTCAGTATAATCCTTCCAATTTTCATCATTGTAGAATCACCTATTCCTCCAAGAGGAGAGTTTTCAATCTTCTGTGCCAAATTAAATATATTCCTGTATGCCTCTATGAATAAAAAGATCGTAAATCTATAGAAAACATTAGAACTCTAGCATTACCGCCATCTATAGTTGGTTGAATTGTTTTAACAATATTGTACGTGAAACGGGGTGCAGAAAACTGAGCTAGTTACTCATCCAGTTATATTAGTTTTATTACTATCCGGTAGATGACGCCGATTAAAACTTATAGCCATGCTTATAGCAGTATATTTAAATAGTGAATAGTGTGTTGCATAAGTGTATAATCAAATTCTGTATAATCCTTCCATTTTTCATCTTTGTAGAGCACCTATTACTCCAAGAGGAGAGTTTTCAATCTTCTGTGCCAAATTAAATATATTCCTCTATGGTTCTATGAATAAAAAGGTCGTAGTTCTATAGAAAACTTTGGGGTTCGATCATTACCACCATCTATAGTTGGATAAATTGTATTAACAATATTGTACGTGAAACGGGGTGCAGAAAACTGTGCTAGTAACCCATCCAGTTACATTAGTTTCATTACTATCCGGTAGATGACGCCGATTAAAACTCTTGAGAATAAATTTAAATAATGTAAAGTGTGTTGCGTAAGTGTATACTCAAATCCTGTATAATCCCAAGGATATTTAGCTTATATAGGATTGCTCGATCCCTATTCCTCAATATAGTTCGTTTTAGTGACGTCACTACGAGACCTCGGATACTCTTTCTCTCTCTGTATTGTACGATTCCTTATCAATGACGCGTAGACAAATCACTGTCTCTTATCTAACTCATATATTTTGTATATCAAACCGATGACATCCCGCAAGACCCAATCACGTGATACGGTTTATAAAATCTATGGATCGAGCAATCCTATATAAGTTAATAATCCTTGGTATAATCCTTCCATTTTTCATCATTGTAGAATCACTTATTACTCCAAGAGTAGAGTTATCAATCTTCTGTGCCAAATTAAATATATTCCTCTATTCATCTACGTATAAAAAGGTTGTAATACTATAGAAAATATTGGGTCTCGAGCATTACCGCCATCTATAGTTGGGTAAATTGTATTAACAATTTTGTGCATGAAATAGGGTGCAGAAAGCGGTGCTAGTAACCCATTCGGTTACATTAGTTTTATTACTAATATACGTGAAATGGGGTGCAGAAAACTGTGCCAGGAACCCATCCAGTTACATTAGTTTTATTACTATCCGGTAGATGACGCCGATTAAAACTCTTGGCAGTAAATTTAAATTGTGTAACGTGTGTTGCATAAGTGTTTATCAAAATCCAGTATAATCCTTCCATTTTTCATCATTGTAGAATCACCTATTACTCCAAGAGGAGAGTTTTCAATCTTCTGTGCAAATTAAATATATTCCTCTATGCCTATACGAATAAAAAGGTCGTAATTCTATAACTAACATTGGTTTCGATCATAACCGCCATCTATAGTTGGGTAAATTGTATTAACAATATTGTACGTAAAACGGGGTGCAGTAAACTGTGCTAGTAACCCATCTAGTTACATTAGTTGTATTACTATCCGGTAGATGACGCCGATTAAAACTCTTGACAATAATTTTAAATAATGTAATGTGTGTTGCATAAGTGTATACACAAATCCTGTATAATCCTACCATTTTTCATCATTATAGAATCACCTATTACTCCAAGAGGACAGTAGTCAATCTTCTGTGCCAAATTAAATATATTCCTCTATGCCTCGACGAATAAAAAGGTCGTAATTCTATAGAAAACATTGGGTCTCGAGCATTAGCGCCATCTATAATTGGGTAAATTGTATTAACTATATTGTACGTGAAATGGGGTGCAGAAACCTGTGCTAGTAACCGATCTAGTTACATTAGTTTTATTACTATCCGGTAGATGACGCCGATTAAAACTCTTGACAATAAATTTAAATAATGTAAAGTGTGTTGCATAAGTGTATACTCAAATCCGGTATAATGCTTCCATTTTTCATCATTGTAGAATCATCTATTACTTCAAGAGGAGAGTTTTCAGTCTTCTATGCCAAATTAATTATATTCCTCAATGCCTCTATGAATAAAAAGGATGTAATTCTAAAGAATACAGTGGGTCTCGAGTATTAGGGCCATCTATAGTTGGATAAATTGTATTAGCTATATTGTAAGTGAAATGGGTACAGAAACCTGTGCTAGTAACCCATCTAGTTTCATTAGTTTTATTACTATCCGGTAGATGGCGCTGATTAAAACTTTTAACTATAAATTTAAATAGTGTAAAGTGTGTTGCATAAGTGTTTATTCAAATTCAGTATAATCCTTCCAATTTTCATCATTGTAGAATCACCTATTCCTCCAAGAGGAGAGTTTTCAATCTTCTGTGCCAAATTAAATATATTCCTGTATGCCTCTATGAATAAAAAGATCGTAAATCTATAGAAAACATTAGGACTCTAGCATTACTGCCATCTATAGTTGGTTGAATTGTTTTAACAATATTGTACGTGAAACGGGGTGCAGAAAACTGAGCTAGTAACTCATCCAGTTATATTAGTTTTATTACTATCCGGTAGATGACGCCGATTAAAAATTATAGCCATGCTTATAGCAGTATATTTAAATAGTGATTAGTGTGTTGCATAAGTGTATAATCAAATTCTGTATAATCCTTCCATTTTTCATCTTTGTAGAACACCTATTACTCCAAGAGGAGAGTTTTCAATCTTCTGTGCCAAATTAAATATATTCCTCTATGCCTCTATGAATAAAAAGGTCGTAATTCTATAGAAAACTTTGGGGTTCGATCATTACCACCATCTATAGTTGGATAAATTGTATTAACAATATTGTACGTGAAACGGGGTGCAGAAAACTGTGCTAGTAACCCATCCAGTTACATTAGTTTGTTACTATCCGGTAGATGACGCCGATTAAAACTCTTGACAATAAATTTAAATAATGTAAAGTGTGTTGCATAAGTGTATACTCAAATTTTGTTTAATCCCAAGGATTTTTAACTTACCTATATAGGATTGTTCGATCCCTATTCCTCAGTATAATCCGTTTTAGTGACGTCACTACGAGACCCCGGATACTCTTTCTCTCTCTGTATTGTACGATTCCTTACAATGACGCGTAGACAAATCACTGTCTCTATCTAACTCATATATTTTGTATATCAAACCGATGACAACCCGCAAGAACCAATCACGTGATACGGCTTATAAAATATATTGATCGTGCAATCCTATATAAGTTTTTATCCTTGGTATAATCCTTCCATTTTTCATCATTGTAGAATCACCTATTACTCCAAGAGTAGAGTTTTCAATCTTCTGTGCCAAATTAAATATATTCCTCTATTCCTCTACGAATATAAAGGTTGTAATAGTATAGAAAATATTGGTCTCGAGCATTACCGCCATCTATAGTTGGGTAAATTGTATTAACAATATTGTACATGAAATGGGGTGCAGAAAACGGTGCTAGTAACCCATTCAGTTACATTAGTTTTATTACTAGTCGGTAGATGGCGCCGATTAAAATTCTAGGCAGTAAATTTAAATAGTGAAAAGTGTGTTGCATAAGTGTTTATCAAAATCCAGTATAATCTTTTCATTTTTCATCATTGTAGAATCACCTATTACTCCAAGATAAGAGTTTTCAAACTGCTGTGCCAAATTAAATATATTCCTCTATGCCTCTACGGATAAAAAGGTCGTAATTCTATAGAAAACATTGGGTCTCGAGCATTACCGCCATCTATAGTTGGGTAACTTGTATTAACAATATTGTACGTGAAACGGGGTGCAGAAAACTGTGCTAGTAACCCATCCAGTTAAATTAGTTTTATTACTATCCGGTAGATGACGCCGATTAAAACTCTTGGCAGTAAATTCAAATAATGAAAAGTGTGTTGCATAAATTTTTATTCAAATCCTGTATAATCCTACAATTTTTCATCATTGTAGAATCACCTATTACTCCAAGAGGAAAGTTTTTTCAATCTTCTGTGCCAAATTAAATATATTCTTGTATGCTTCTATGAATAATCAGTACGTAATTCTATAGAAAACTTTGGGATTATAGAATTACCGCCATCTATAGTTGGGTAAATTGTATTAATACTATTATACGTGAAATGTGGTGCAGAAAACTGTGCTTCTAACCCTTCCAGTTACATTAGTTTTATTACTATCCGGTAGATGACGCCGCTTAAAAGTTATAGCATTATATTAAAATAGTGAAAAGTGTGTTGCATAAGTTTATAATCAAATCCTGTATAATCGTTCCATTTTTCATCTTTGTAGAACACCTATTACTCCAAGAGGAGAGTTTTCAATCTTTTGTGCCAAATTAAATATATTCCTCTATGGCTCTATGAATAAAAAGGTCGTAATTCTAAAGAAAATTTTGGTATTCGATAATTACCGCCATCTATAGTTGGATAAATTGTATTAACAATATTGTACGTGAAACGGGGTGCAGAAAACTGTGCTAGTAACCTATCCAGTTACATTAGTTTTATTACTATCCGGTAGATGACGCCGATTAAAACTTTTGGCAGTAAATTTAAATAATGAAAAGTGTGTTGCATAAGTGTTTATTCAAATCCTGTATAATACTTCCATTTTTCATCATTGTAGAATCACCTATTACTCCAAGAGGAGAGTTTTCAATCTTCTGTGCCAAATTAAATATATTCCTCAATGCCTCTACGAATAAAAAGGTCGTAAATATATAACTAACATTGGTCTCGATCATTACCGCCATCTATAGTTCGGTAAATTGTATTAACAATATTGTACGTAAAACGGGGTGCAGAAAACTGTGCTAGTAACCCATCCAGTTAAATTAGTTTTATTACTATCCGGTAGATGACGCCGATTAAAACTCTTGACAATAATTATAAATAATGTAATGTGTGTTGCAGAAGTGTATACACAAATCCTGTATAATCCTACCATTTTTCATCATTATAGAATCACCTATTACTCCGAGAGGACAGTATTCAATCTTCTGTGCCAAATTAAATATATTCCTCTATGCCTCTACGAATAAAAAGGTCGTAATTCTATAGAAAACATTGGGTCTCGAGCATTAGCGCCATCTATAATTGGGTAAATTGTATTAACTATATTGTACGTGAAATGGGGTGCAGAAACCTGTGCTTGTAACCCATCTAGTTACATTAGTTTTATTACTATCCGGTAGATGACGCCGATTAAAACACTTGACATAAATTTAAATAATGTAAAGTGTGTTGCATAAGTGTATACTCAAATCCGGTATAATGCTTCCATTTTTCATCATTCTAGAATCATCTATTACTCCAAGAGGAGAGTTTTCAATCTTCTGTGCCACATTAAATATATTCCTCTATGCCTCTATGAATAAAAAGGTCGTAATTCTAAAGAAAATTTTGGTATTCGATAATTACCGCCATCTATAGTTGGATAAATTGTATTAACAATATTGTACGTGAAACGGGGTGCAGAAAACTGTGCTAGTAACCCATCCAGTTACATTAGTTTTATTACTATCCGGTAGATGACGCCGATTAAAACTCTTGACAATAAATTTAAATAATGTAAAGTGTGTTGCATAAGTGTATACTCAAATTTTGTTTAATCCCAAGGATTTTTAACTTATATAGGATTGTTCGATCCCTATTCCTCAATATAATCCGTTTTAGTGACGTCACTACGAGACCCCGGATACTCTTTCTCTCTCTGTATTGTACGATTCCTTACAATGACGCGTAGACAAATCACTGTCTCTATCTAACTCATATATTTTGTATATCAAACCGATGACAACCCGCAAGACCCAATCACGTGATACGGCTTATGAAATCTATGGATCGAGCAATCCTATATAAGTTTTAATCCTTGGTATAATCCTTCCATTTTTCATCATTGTAGAATCACCTATTACTCCAAGAGTAGAGTTTTCAATCTTCTGTGCCAAATTAAATATATTCCTCTATGCCTCTACGAATAAAAAGGTCGTAATACTATAGAAAATATTGCTCTCGAGCATTACCGCCATCTATAGTTGGGTAAATTGTATTAACAATATTGTACATGAAATGGGGTGCAGAAAACGGTGCTAGTAACCCATTCAGTTACATTAGTTTTATTACTAGTCGGTAGATGACGCCGAATAAAATTCTAGGCAGTAAATTTAAATAGTGAAAAGTGTGTTGCATAAGTGTTTATCAAAATCCAGTTTAATCTTTTCATTTTTCATCATTGTAGAATCACCTATTACTCCAAGATAAGAGTTTTCAAACTGCTGTGCCAAATTAGATATATTCCTCTATGCCTCTACGGATAAAAAGGTCGTAATTCTATAGAAAACATTGGTTCTCGAGCATTACCGCCATCTATAGTTGGGTAACCTGTATTAACAATATTGTACGTGAAACGGGGTGCAGAAAACTGTGCTAGTAACCCATCCAGTTAAATTAGTTTTATTACTATCCGGTAGATGTCGCCGATTAAAACTCTTGGCAGTAAATTCAAATAATGAAAAGTGTGTTGCATAAATTTTTATTCAAATCCTGTATAATCCTACAATTTTTCATCATTGTAGAATCACCTATTACTCCAAGAGGAAAGTTTTTTCAATCTTCTGTGCCAAATTAAATTATTCTTGTATGCTTCTATGAATAATCAGTACGTAATTCTATAGAAAACTTTGGGTTTATAGCATTACCAATCCTATATAAGTTATAATCCTTGGTATAATCCTTCCATTTTTCATCATTGTAGAATCACCTATTACTCCAAGAGTAGAGTTTTCAATCTTCTGTGCCAAATTAAATATATTCCTCTATGCCTCTACGAATAAAAAGGTCGTAATACTATAGAAAATATTGCTCTCGAGCATTACCGCCATCTATAGTTGGGTAAATTGTATTAACAATATTGTACATGAAATGGGGTGCAGAAAACGGTGCTAGTAACCCATTCAGTTACATTAGTTTTATTACTAGACGGTAGATGACGCCGAATAAAATTCTAGGCAGTAAATTTAAATAGTGAAAAGTGTGTTGCATAAGTGTTTATCAAAATCCAGTATAATCTTTTCATTTTTCATCATTGTAGAATCACCTATTACTCCAAGATAAGTGTTTTCAAACTGCTGTGCCAAATTAGATATATTCCTCTATGCCTCTACGTATAAAAAGGTCGTAATTCTATAGAAAACATTGGTTCTCGAGCATTACCGCCATCTATAGTTGGGTAACCTGTATTAACAATATTGTACGTGAAACGGGGTGCAGAAAACTGTGCTAGTAACCCATCCAGTTAAATTAGTTTTATTACTATCCGGTAGATGTCGCCGATTAAAACTCTTGGCAGTAAATTCAAATAATGAAAAGTGTGTTGCATAAATTTTTATTCAAGTCCTGTATAATCTTACAATTTTTCATCATTGTAGAATCACCTATTACTCCAAGAGGAAAGTTTTTTCAATCTTCTGTGCCAAATTAAATTATTCTTGTATGCTTCTATGAATAATCAGTACGTAATTCTATAGAAAACTTTGGGTTTATAGCATTACCGCCATCTATAGTTGGGTAAATTGTATTAATACTATTATACGTGAAATGTGGTGCAGAAAACTGTGCTTCTAACCCTTCCAGTTACATTAGTTTTATTACTATCCGGTAGATGACGCAGCTTAAAAGTTATAGCATTATATTTAAATAGTGAAAAGTGTGTTGCATAAGTGTATAATCAAATCCTGTATAATCGTTCCATTTTTCATCTTTGTAGAACACCTATTACTCCAAGAGGAGAATCTTTAGTGCCAAATTAAATATATTCCTCTATGCCTCTATGAATAAGAAGGTTGTAATTCTAAAGAAAATTTTGGTATTCGATAATTACCGCCATCTATAGTTGGATAAATTGTATTAACAATATTGTACGTGAAACGGGGTGCAGAAAACTGTGCTAGTAACCCATCCAGTTACATTAGTTTTATTACTATCCGGTAGATGACTCCGATTAAAACTCTTGACAATAAATTTAAATAACGTAAAGTGTGTTGCATAAGTGTTTATTCAAATCCTGTATAATCGTTCCATTTTTCATCATTGTAGAATCACCTATTACTACAAGAGGAGAGTTTTCAATCTTCTGTGCCAAATTAAATATATTCCTCTATGCCTCTATGAATAAAAAGGTCGAATTCTAAAGAAAACATTGGATCTCGAGCATTAGCGTCATCTATAGTTGGGCAAATTGTATTAACTATATTGTACGTGAAATGGGGTGCAGAAACCTGTGCTAGTTACCCATCTAGTTACATTAGTTTTATTACTATCCGGTAGATGACGCCGATTAAAACTCTTGCCAGTAAATTTAAATAATGAAAAGTGTGTTGCATAAGTGTTTATTCAAATCCTGTATAATACTTCCATTTTTCATCATTGTAGAATCACCTATTACTACAAGAGGAGAGTTTTCAATCTTCTGTGCCAAATTAAATATATTCTTGTATGCTTCTATGAATAATCAGTACGTAATTCTATAGAAAACTTTGGGATTATAGCATTACCGCCATCTATTGTTGGGTAAATTGTATTAATACTATTATACGTGAAATGTGGTGCAGAAAACTGTGATTCTAACCCTTCCAGTTACATTAGTTTTATTACTATCCGGTAGATGGCGCCGATTAAAACTTATAGCAGTATATTTAAATAGTGAAAAGTGTGTTGCATAAGTATATAATCAAACCCTGTATAATCCTTCCATTTTTCATTTTTGTAGAACACCTATTACTCCAAGAGGAGAGTTTTCAATCTTCTGTGCCACATTAAATATATTCCTCTATACCTCTATGAATAAAAAGGTTGTAATTCTAAAGAAAACTTTGGTGTTCGATCATTACCGCCATCTATAGTTGAATAAATTGTTTTCAGAATATTGTACGTGAAACGGGGTGCAGAAAACTGTGCTAGTAACCCATCCAGTTACATTAGTTTGATTAATATCCGGTAGATGACTCCGATTAAATCTCTTCACAGAAATTAAAATAATGTAAAGTGTGTTGCATAAGTGTATACTCAAATCCTATATAATCCTTCCATTTTTTATCATTGTAGAATCACCTATTACTCCAAGAGGAGAGTTTTCAATCTTCTGTGCCAAATTAAATATATTCCTCTATGCCTCTATGAATAAAAAGGTCGTAATTCTAAAGAAAACTTTGGGTCTCGAGCATTGGCGCCATCTATAGTTGAGTAAATTGTATTAACTATATTGTATGTGAAATGGGGTGCAGAAACCTGTGCTAGTAACCCATCTAGTTACATTAGTTTTATTACTATCCGGTAGATGACGCCTATTAAAACTTATAGCTGTAAATGTAAATAGTGAAAAGTGTGTTGCATATTGTTTCTTCAAATTTAGTATAATCCTTCCATTTTTCATCATTGTGGAATCACCTATTACTCAAAGAGGAGAGTTTTCAATCTTCTGTGCCAAATTAAATATATTCCTGTATGCCTCTATGAATAAAAAGGTCGTATTTCTATAGAAAACATTGAGACTCGTGCATTACCGCCATCTATAGTTGGGTAAATTGTATTATCACTAACATACGTGAAATGGGGTGCAGAAAACTGTGTTAGTAACCCATCGAGTTACATTAGTTTTATTACTATCCGGTAGATGACGCCGATTAAAACTCTTGTAAGTAAATTTAAATAGTGTAAAGTGCGTTGCATAAGTTTATACTCAAATCTTGTATAATCCTTCGATTTTTTATCATTGTAGAATCACCTATTACTCCAAGAGAAAAGTTTTCAATTTTCTGTGCCAAATTAAATACATTCTTGTATGATTCTATGAATAATCAGTACGTAATTCTATAGTAAACTTTGAGATTATAGCATTACCGCCATCTATAGTTGGGTAAATTGTATTAATACTATTATACGTGAAATGTGGTGCAGAAAACTGTGATTCTAACCCTTCCAGTTACATTAGTTTTATTACTATCCGGTAGATGGCGCCGAGTAAAACTTATAGCAGTATATTTAAATAGTGATAAGTGTGTTGCATAAGTGTATAATCAAATCCTGTATAATCCTTCCATTTTTCATCTTTGTAGAACACCTATTACTCCAAGAGGAGAATTTTCAATCTTCTGTGCCACATTAAATATATTCCTCTATGCCTCTATGATTAAAAAGGTCGTAATTCTAAAGAAAATTTAGTTGTTCGATAATTACCGCCATCTATAGTTGGATAAATTGTATTAACAATATTGTACGTGAAACGGGGTGCAGAAAACTGTGCTAGTAACCCATTCAGTTACATTAGTTTTATTACTATCCGGTAGATGACTCCGATTAAAACTCTTGACATAAATTTAAATAATGTAAAGTGTGTTGCATAAGTGTATAGTCAAATCCTATATAATCCTTCCATTTTTTATCATTGTAGAATCACTTGTTACTCCAAGAGGAGAGTTTTCAATCTTCTGTGCCAAATTAAATATATTCCTCTATGCCTCTACGAATAAAAAGGTCGTAATTCTATAGAAAACTTTGGGACTCGACCATTACCGCCATCTATAGTTAGGCAAATTGTATTAACACTAATATACGTGAAATGGGGTGCAGAAAACTGTGGTAGTAACCCATCGAGTTATATCAGTTTTATTACTATCCGGTAGATGACGCCGATTAAAATCTTGGCAGTAAATTTAAATAGTGAAAAGTGTGTTGCATAAGTGTATACTCAAATCCTGTATAATCCTTCCATTTTTCATCATTGTAGAATCACCTATTACTCCAAGAGGAAAGTTTTCAATCTTCTGTGCCAAATTAAATATATTCCTCTATGCCTCTATGAATAAAAAGGTCGTAATTCTATAGAAAATTTTGGGTCTCGAACATTACCGCCATCTATAGTTAGATAAATTGTATTAACAATATTGTACGTGAAACGGGTGCAGAAAACTGCTAGTAACCCATCCAGATACATCAGTTCTATTAATATCCGTTAGATGACGCCGATTAAAACTCTTGGCAGTAAATTTAAATAATGAAAAGTGTGTTGCTTAAGTGTTTATTAAAATCCTGTATAATAATTCCATTTTCCATCATTGTAGAATCGTTTATTACTCCAAGAAGTGAGTTTTCAGTCTTCTGTGCCATATTAAATATTTTCCTCTAGAAGTATAACTTCATCCGTGGTAATGCATGATTTGGAGACCAACCCTTAAACATTATAAATAAAGAGATGGACGGACGATCATGCCGATTAGCAGCGTCACTGAAATAAATGAATAACTCGATTCCAAGTACTTTTTTCAGTACGTATTTGATCAGGCGAACTATTAAGTTCGGACTCCTCTTTATACTTCATGGTATTGAAAATGCTAAATGCCTACTTCCCACTCGTATGGAGATTTAAATTTTAAGAATGTAGAAATGAGAATTCCAATACTTTTTAGTGAATCAATTCATTTAATTCATTGAGTTAAAATGTTTCGTTTGGGATTGGAACCATTGAAACCCATGATAGAATGAACGAAACAGTAACACTTTAAAATAGACCAAGTCTCAGTCGGCTCCGCGGCCCACTATCTGTTTGTACGTCACTTCCTTCTTTATCTATGAACGCCATGTTTGATTCCTGAATGTTCCGATTCAGAATTGAATTTTTTTTTTCATTCTAATTAATTCAGAAATCATATTCGTTTTTTTGAACAATTTACATAGCTGTAATTCTCTGGTTCTGATTTTGTCGCTATTCCTATAAGATCCAATAGCTACTACCGAAGTTTGGTTCGTGGTGAATGATTCATTTCAATCGGTGAATATTTTTTTATCTATTCTGTGATGTACAGTTCGATTTCATATAGAGATTCTGTGGTTCTTAATCGTTAACATATAACTAGATAACTAGATTTAACCAGTGATGGGTTTTTAGCCGCTAATTATATAATTAACATTTAGCCGGCTAAAAATATTATAATTAGCCGTTAGCAGAATATACAGTTTTTTTATTTTTCACACATCAGAAGAACTTTTTCGCAATTACCAATAAAATATCTATTTATTCTTACCTACTAGGTAGGTAAGCATAATAGGTATTATTAGGTCATCTTATTATAATTCATAGGTAAGGAGAAATTAAATCTAGAGATAGGGATTATTTTGTATTTTCTTTTATAATATCGCAATCCTCATCATTTAATTAAGTCACCGAGATTTAACCAGTGATGTGCCGGATAATTATCCATTTATAATTAACCGGCTAATTATCGATAATTAACCGTCGGCTAAAAATCCTTTCAAAATTAGCAGGCTAGTGCCAGTGGTAATAATGGTCTCATAAGAGATATATTGGAACTTTTATTTATTTTTTTAATTTAATTTTTAGTTATTTATTCTTTATTTTTTAATTTGTATGATTATTTTTATTTTTGATGTACCTACATAAATAAATGATGAGGATTGCAAAACACAAAATAATCGCTCCCTCTAGATTTAATTTCTCCTTATCTATGGCTTATAATATAATGACCTAGTAACCTATTATGCTTACCTACCTAGTAAATAGGTAGGTATGTGAATATAGATATTTTCTTGGTAATTGTGAAAAAGTTATACTGATGTATCAAAAATTAAAAAAACAATGTATATTCTGTTAACGGCTAATTATAATATTTTTAGCCAGATAAATGCTAGTTATATAATTACCATTGGCTAAATATATAATTAGCGGCTAAGAACCCATCACTGGATTTAACTATTTTTCTTTATCTATGGATTTAATCAAATTATTTATAATAGTAGGTAGTAATCAGCTGATTTATGTCAGTGCAATGTGCGACCTTATGTACGCACCTGGTTGTAGTGCACACTAGTTCTCTATAATCTGTGGTGCACACTGCCCTAAATAATAGGTCCGTTCGATTACCGGCTAGTATAGTGTGCACGAATATGTACTACACTGCAATACATTTTCATCATCTGATTTATGTTAGTGCAATACCTTAGTACCAGTAGTTAGTACTTAGTACCTTATGTACGTTAATACATATAAGGATAAGGCGCTGGTTATAGTGCACACTGCCCTAAATAGTGACAAACGAATGAAATTCTGAAATTAGTGTAGTTAAGTGCTACACTTTTCGAGCAATCGAATGGACCTAGTGACAAACGAATGGAATTCTATACTTAGTATGGTTCAGTGCTACACTTTTTGAGCAATAGAGCGGACATCAGAGTAATAAATAAAGGGGAGACCGCATTCCCTATTTCAAAGCATAATGTAAACATGTAACCTCAACCTACTGGATGTTGATAAACAAACAATACATAATGAACACACGATGGTCCCTGATCGTATCAGCGTAGTGGCGTATCAAGCTATATCACGGAAATGCTTACAATATACATAATTATATACAAAAGTTAAGTTCAAAAACACAGTTTAAGAACACATAAAACACTCGGCTTCACCAATTTTTGATTTCAAAATAATGGCGTTACCCATGATATAATAAGTTATCATGGGCGTTACCTGCTATATTACGTTAATACCAGGCAATGTTGCCACTTCCGGCTCTTAATATCGCTAGAAATTTCAATAATGTATTGATGGATATGGAGAGCCTATAATTATAACACAAGTCACAAAAAAATAGTGGGTAGCCTTAAACATATTACAATGTAACTAATTTGTAAATTGATTGAGGTCAAGAATGTGGTAGATCTTTACATGTTAATCAATGAAAATGATGACGGCTGTACCTAGCTATAAAAATAAAAAAGTAACTTCGGCATCAATGTCAAGGACGTTGCAGGGACCGATGTTTGTAAATACATTTACCTCTAGGCTTCACTTTAGAATGTAAATAACGGTCTCCCCTTTATTTATTACTCTGATGAGCGGACCCAATATTACGGATACGGATAATAGAACGGATAATGTGTCATTAACACATTTAACCTGTGGTCTGTGGATTTAACCTCTAAGATGTTCTGTGGTCTAAAGTTTTCAATTTCAAAAGTAACGAGAATTCTTTCTGTTTTGTGGTAAGGAGACAATTTTAATGCGAGCTATTCATAATCGACTATGAAAATGAAACAGTTTAGGATAATAAACACCTTATTGATATGTAATGGCAATATAAGACTCAATATGAGATATCTTAGTAAAAAAGTTCGAAAATACCCTATTGATCCACAGCATGCAGAGAAATTGCCAGGTAAATATTACATTAAAAAAATAACAAAATAACTTCAAAATTTTAAGTCTTTCAATACACCGTAAGTAAAAAGGACTACAGAAGAATATTTGCCTGGGGAAATTTAGAAACAGGTGCTTTAGGTGTGCCTTACGTAGAAAATAATAAATATAAGGAAACAATACGATGTCTTAGATTTCCAAGACGAATTACTTTTGGAGAACAGTTTGAAGTCGGTATAATGTTTAAAAATTATGTTTACATTATGTCAGTGTTTATACTTTTAGGTTGTTGCGGCTGCCTGTGGATTCGGATTTACTATTTATGGTGTAAATAGTACTACAAATGTTAAAGTGTATGGAACTGGTATCAATACTGATTCGCAAATAGGATACCATGAAGTAAGGCAGAACAAACCATTAGGGACAATTTTTCGACCTCGACCTATTCCTTTACCATTCTTGAATGCTGATACATCAAAAGTAATCAAACTAGCTGCAGGTAGAGCCCACAGTGTTATTTTGACAGATGAAGGAATTTTTACTCTTGGGAACAATTCTTATGGGCAATGCGGAAGGAAGATCATACCCAATGAAGATTATACTATGAGTAATTACATTCATCACATTCCAAAGTTAGACGAAAAATGTATTGTAGATATAGAATGTGGACAGGACCATAGGTAAAATTTAAATTATTTGATATAATTAATACTGATGACTTCTGTTTTTAGTTTGGCCTTAACGGTAGATGGTAATGTATATTCTTGCGGCTGGGGTGCAGATGGTCAAACAGGATTGAACCATTTTGATAATGTTGCAAAATTTACTCAAGTTAAAGGAGATATTGAATCTGAAAAAATTGTGAAAGTAGCATGCAAATCGGACTTTGTACTTGCTCTAAATGGTAATGTTAATACTCTACAATCAGTAGTTTTTAATTTTTTTTTTTTATTATTTAGATAAAGGAGACGTTTTTGGTTGGGGTAACACTGAATATAATCAAATTACATTACCAGGTGGTGATCAACAATTATCTGTGCCAACGTACATAGATGCGGTTGGAAAAATCGGGAAAATTGTAAGCATTGCAAGTGGTGGAACATTTTGCATTGTAGTCAATGGTGAGTTTTCCATAAAAATCTTACATACTTATGGAGTGTTAAGATGTTTTTGAAAATGATTTGTTAAACTGAAATTAAGATTTTTATTAGAACAAGGGCACCTTTATTCTTGGGGATACGGTTTGTTAGGTGTTGGACCTAATATACAACAATCAAAAGTACCAGTAAGAATTCCAGAGACATTATTTGGACGTAATGATTTCCAGCCAAATAATATAGTACAAAAAGTCGTTTGTGGGTTAAACTATGCTGCAGCGATTACAAATAATGGAGATTTATTCACTTGGGGTCGGAATAGGCATAGTTGCCTTGGGTTGGGTACAGACAAGGATCAATATTTTCCACTTAAGGTAAAAATAGAATATATAACAAATAATTTTATAGTTTATGGACAACACTGATTTCAGGTTTCTTTGGGAGGCAATGTTAGTGAAGTTTCTTGTGGAGTAGATCATACAGTAGCAATATGTAAACCTTTTATCTAATAAATGGAAGCATACAAAATCAATTTCTTTAACATAAGGAAATTGTTGAAGAATTTATAAATGAATTGGCCTTGGTCCGTATTTCATGTCTGTTTACTTGGATCCAGAAATATCTGAAAATTAATGTAACAAAAAAATAATATATTATTCACATTCAAAACAAAATGTTTTGAGGTTTCAAGCACCCTCTCTTGAGCGTTATCTGGCTAGGCTGTTGCATTTTCCAGATAATGCCCTAACAAACAAATAAATACTTAAAGATGGCTTTGTTTTCACTACAGTATTTCTAATTACTGTGTATATAAGGGGTTGTTCAGCGAGATGGGTTGGCGTCCAGCCATGGGATGGGACCAACTACGTGCAAACTAGACTGGAAAAATACCTACCAGCTGCAGTAGAACTCTAGTAACTTGAAATAAAAAAAGGAAATTTCTGTCTGTTTTCAAGTACGCCCTATTAATTTTTATACAAGATTCCAAACCAAACAGAAAATGTGTTAAATTTAGGGATATTTTATTTATTACTATATTAATGTTGGTTCCTTTGCGATTCTGGCAGTGTGCCATAGTCACGTTTGTATAAAACAAAAATAATTATGATTCTACTAGGAATCTTTACTGCTACGAAAAACTTCAGTTGGATAGGAATAGACAGTGGCATGCAACCTGTACTTTTGGGACTCCTTTCCTAAAAAATTACGTTATACAACTGACTAACATTTAAAATAATACGATATTTCGATGCCCCTCCCATTTCTCTACCAAAAAGTAAATTTTTTTCACAAAGCACTTGTCAATTGATATTTTATGAAACCATGTCACGTCCTTTCCTAGGAAAATAATACCTTAAAATAATATACCTAATTATAAACATGATTTTTTGCTATCAATGTAGTGTTGGAAACAATTTTGCTGGTCAAAATAAACTTTGACCAGCTAAAGTAATTTATCAGTAATTACTATGACCAGTAATTTAAATATAAAAAATAATTACCATTGTTTTAAATTTGAAACTACCTTAAAATGCCATTATTATAAATTTTCTAATGCTGAATATGCCGATATTGACAGATATTTTTACGGATTGTGTGATGGTACTGCATTGAAGGAATCTCGAGAGTACAGAATAAGGTTCCCTGACAGAAGATATCCAGATTCTCAGGTAGTCATCTTGTAATGATTTAAGTCAAAATAGATTTGTTATGCAAAAAATTAGATGCACAATTAGAAAACGCCGTGAGGCCCATGTTAGCGTTTTTCAGTTTTGTTAGAATAAAACACTTTAAAATGTTACTGTGCCCAGACAGGAACTTTTTGATGTTCAGTTTGTTTAGTCTTATAAGTGTTGTGTATTTTGATAATTTTTAGTAATTGTTATAATTTTTACTTACTAACTTTTTGAAATGAGGTTTGTTTTCATTAACAATTTTTAATAATAAAATTATGTAGCTAACTTTCAGAAGTGCATTCATCTAGATAACCTAATTCCATAAATAAGAGTATGAGGTAGGTTAGGTTAGGTTAGGTTAAAAAGTGAGTAGGCCGAAAATCAGACCCTTCACTGCGACCATGTGGTCTATTGTGGCTCGCAGTCACTTATAATTCACCCGACAGGTTGAGCTTCTTAATGAAGCTGATCACCGTATTGGGCGAGAACTTATTCAGATCCTCTGGCAGAAGTTGTCCTTTGCCAAATAATGAGTATCTGATCCTTTCGCCAGCAGGGCAGGTACATAATGTGTTCTGCCGTTTCATCATCTTCTAAGCACAAGGGCCATTCAGCATCTTCTGCCAGACCTAATTTGTACAGATGATATTTTAATCTGCAGTGACCAATATATAGGCCAATTAAAGTTCGTAGGTGCAACCTACTTAACTCCAATAGTTTTTTAGTTCTTGTTTTTGAACGGTTTATTATGAACGCCTTCGAATGAACTAATCTTGGTAGTTCTTGCCAGAACTGGAAGATTTGCCCCTCAGCCCAGGTCAACAGTTGCTTTGGCAGTACTCAAGGATATGCCAAGCACAGGTTCTGGTCCGACAAATTCAGAAGCAACCCCCTTCCTGGCTAGTCGGCTGCTTCATTCCCTTTATGGCCAGAATGGCCTGGGACCCAGACCAGAGTTATTATATTTTTCCTGCTCAAATGATCGAGCGCCCGCGGACAACTCCATACCGTTTTTGAGTTACAACGGTAAGAGCTGCTTGGCTGTCTGAGAAGATTTTTATCTATTTGCGTGTAACATGTGTTTGTCCCAGCCTCTGTACATACAATTCGATGGCATAGATTTCTGCCTGAAATATAGTTGCAACACCCATGAGTGTTTTGGAGTTATCTGTAAACCAACAACTATTTGCCCTCAATAGGTCAGCTTTATTCCGATACCATTCATCTCTTCCTGGGAAGAGAATGTTGAAGGGCAGTTCATGGTTGGTCGTTGGAGGCATGACATCTGAAATCATCTCCAGCATACTGTGACTTTCCATGTCATCCAGCAGCCTATTGTACTCCATAATGTCAGACTGCGGCATGTTAATAGCTGCCTGCTTTAGTCTATATGTCGCCCATCTGGCCTCTGTCTCCAAATATATATGAAGAGGAGGTACATCCAGTAGGATTTTCAGAGCTGCTGACGGTGTAGAGCTAATTGCTCCAATTATGGCCAGGCATGCTTGTCTCTGTAAACCAGAAAGTTTGATTTTGATCCTTTGTTCAAGTCGTCTTTCGACCACCAAACCTATGGAGCCGTATGTTATCGTAGGTCATATGTCATATGACCTTCACATACAGCCAATATATTTGTTTGGAACTAATGCCCCAAGATTTCCTACAGATTCTTCGACATGTCCACCGAAATTCTCTCTTCAGAGTTTCCTCTGACTAAAATAACTAGATCGTCCACATATGCTTGAATTTCAACCTCTCACACAGAAAGTATGGCCAGCAGGTCATCAACAAACAGTGACTAAAGTACGGGAGGAAAGAACCCCACCTTGTGGAGATCCTTCTGCGGTCCTAAATCTGACCGTTTCTTCCTGCAGGGACATCGTTATAGTTCTATTTTCTAATATAGGCTGAATCCTGTCACTTATGTTTGGGTCAATTCCCCTAGTAACATCTTTATTGCTGTCAATCAACAAGGACGTAGCAGTAGCAACAGCCGTGTATAGAGAGTCAGGCAGTGCATTGTTAACCGCTCCTTCAATGTCAAGGAAAGCCACCACTGCAATTTGCCTACTTTGCAGGGATTGGTGATTTTCCCGACTAGGTTATTGAGTGCTTGTTCTGTTGATTTGCCAGTTTGATAGGCATACTGGTGGGTATTAAGAGGATGAATGCTTAACACACTCCTCCTAATGTATCTATCCAGTACGTTTGCCAGACTTTTCAACAGAAATGATGTCAGGCTAATAGGCTAGTAGGCTAGTAGGTCGTTGATTATCCAAAATCGAACTACCTGGGAAGTGATTTTGTAACAGAAGCTCCAAGGTTTCCCCCTTCCAGAGTCTGTAAAGGTGCCATCAGGTTGTTTTATCGGCCCAAATTCCCTTGCCGGATCTCTAGAAAGGATCTTGCGGATTCTAGTGCTGCTAGGTAAATCAGATATACTCTCGCAGAACTTCTGCCAAGATTTCCTTTTTGCTGTTCTTATTTCTTTATTATAGTCCGTTAGCGCGGATCTATATAGAGCCCAGGCGCCCAAAACTTCAGCTCGATTAAAGAGGCGATGCTTTTCCAATTTTTTGTTCCACCAAGATGTGCCTCTATTATCTTTTTTGAACTTAAGTGGATAACTTTCATGATAACCTGCCAGGAGAGCTTTCCTAATTTGATCCGTTGCAATCTCTTATCTCATCACGATTATTTATCGTGGTAAGGGTGCGTTGAAGTTGCAACTGAACCGATCATTTGTACCTGCACCAGTTTGAGCTACTCGGGTCCCTATATATCACTATGGGCCTAAGCGCGGCTTCTATATTAACATTGAATATGTTTATGATCTGAACATGATGGCTCAGAAGATACCTTCCAATCAGTTATCTTGCTCAAAAAGTTTGAGCTGATGGTTAGATCTAGTACCTCTCATCTATTTCTAGTGATACAAGATTGGTTCTGAACCATGTTGTTCACAATTAGCCCTTCACCTAATATATAATCAACTAGATATAAGATTATATATATACAGGGGGCCCATGAATAACGAAACAAGCGAATTTTCGGATACTTCCCAACTTTTACTTGCAAATCGCTCGGACACGTCAATTAAGTTTTCGAGGGGGAAATATTTTGCGCATATTTTTAATGTCGTAGTTTTACCCCTAAGCAAGGGTGAGGTTCACCCTTAAAATTTTAAATTCGAAGGAGGGGTCGAGTCAAACCTCATTTAAAAGCTTGAAAAAAGACCTTTGCAATGCTGCATACAATTTTGAATTTGAGTCACTAGGTCTTGAGAAATTTAATTTTTAATTTTTTTTTTTCATTTTTGCAAAATAAGTGGAAACATTTCGAATGTTTTTTTTCATTAGATTGTAATATTGTTTAATAAGTATTCCTTTTTAAACATTAATGTAGATAATCTTGATCGTCATGAAATCCGATGTATAAATCTCCGTTTAATATCGTAAAATAACAATTGTCTGTACTGACAAAAAAGGCTGACACCAAATCACATCAGAAATGATAAGTAATGTTCGGGAACGCTTCGAGTAAAACCTATCTCTGTATGGATGCAAGAGGTGGTCATTTTCAGCATTTGTTAAATTAATACTCGTACTAAAAATATTAATACGTAAATTTTCGTTTCTAGTTGTTCGTAGGGCCTACGTAGTAAAAGAATTGCAATTAATTTATTTTTTTACTGACCAGGACTATTATTATTTTTAAAAGAGAATACTTAATAAACAATATTACAATCTAAAGAAAAAGGAATTCGAAATATTTCCAATTATTTTGCAAAAATGAAAACAAAAAAATAAAAAATTCAAAACTAAATTTGTCAAGAACTAGTGATTCAAATTCAAAGAACTATGCAGCATTGTAAAGGTCTTTTTTCAAGATTTAAAATGAGGTTTGTCTTGACCCCCCCCCTTCCCATTTAAAATTTTAAGGGTAAACCTCAGCCTCGCTTAGGGTGTAAAACTACGACATTGAAAATATGCACATAACATTTCCTCCTCGAAAACTTAATTGAAGCGATTTGAAAGAAAAAGTTGGAAAGTATTCGAAAACTCGCTTGTTTTGTTATTCGTGGGTTATATATATATATATATAACCAAATAGATATTTAGAGATACAAGATGCTGAAGCTGAATAATAAGCTTCATAAATATTATTACGTACGTCGAAGGTTTTCTAAAGGATTATAATTGTGGATGGTTTCATAAAATATCGATTTACTCCATAATGGTGTTTTGTAAAAAAAAATGTAAATGTACTTTTTTTGTAGATAAATGGGGGGGCATCGAAATATTCGTATTATTTTAAACGTTAGGTGCGTAACATATTTTTTAGAAAAGCAGTTTCAACAGTGCAGATTGCATGCCACTGGCTATTCCCATCTAGCTGAATTTTTTTGTGAAGTAAAGATTCATGGTAGCATCTACCAAATAAAATCTTAAAACAATTGGTTTATTATTGTCAGCGATATAAGCAAAGGAAACATTTTCAACTTCAACACCCTGTATCTCCGAAACTGTTGAGATTTGGAAATAAGTTTAAATAGCAAAGTCCCATTATTCTACACTGGTTCTACATGCTACAGAATTTTTTCAGAATAAAACGACACCCTCCCAAAAGACAAACATTTTTTTTTAATCGTAATCTTGTTAATTCTCACATATTTCTTTGGACGAGATAGAAAATAAAGATAACATCTAATATACAATATATCAATATATTTTGATTAAACAATATACAAACTATAGTTATATCTAAGGTGACCTGCATTAAAAATTACGTCAAATAAAATAGAAGACATAATTTTACACTTATATAATACTATTAGTGATTAACATGGAAACATCTGTATAGACTACAAGCTTCAATCATTTGGGTATTTAAAAATAGTACCACATCCTCAATTTACCATTATGTACACAAGGAACTAATTCGAATATATTACAAATTAATTACAATAAAATGTTTAAAGGATGAAAATATTTAGCAGCTTTGTAGATATCAAAATAATTTCTACTGCATAATATAGTTATGCTGTTAAAATACAGAGATTTTTTACCTCCACTGCTTTTTTTTTAATGACTGGATTAGAATAAAAGTTGTGAATATGACAAGAGTTAGAATATAAGCTGATCATTACACTACCTGCTCACAAATACTGCTATTTATAGGTCTTGCTTTATTTTTATTGACAAGGTCTAATCTGGAACACACTATATATTAAGCTACATTGTTTCCATGATATAACCAATGTTTCTTAATATATAATACATAATTATGGAATTAAATACAATTATAAATTTCATATAGTAACCACTCAACCCTAAAGAACCTGGAACTTATATTCTAATTCTGATATTTATACAGTTAGATACTAACTATCCTTAAAGTTTTTGTTGATTTTAAAAAACCTAAATAAAAAAATATTAAATACAATCATTGAACGCTAGCAGTTCATAAAATTTTATTATGATGAGGTTTAAACAAAGCTATTATTATAAATTGCATCAATATGGGGAGGAAAGGTTATTTATATTTCCAGTATTTTGATTTTTATTATTTTACTTAATATTTAGTAAATTCCCCCAACCCTCTGAAATAAATTTCCATCTATGACACTGGTTTCCATCAATTCAAATATTACAGAAAATTATTCTGTTGAATTCATACCAGCTATATATTTTTATATATATATAAAAAGTTTTTTAGTAGGGATAAAAAAACAATTTTTTTTACAAAAATATCCAGTGTAGCTTTGGAGACAAAAGTGCAGAGCAAAAACAAGTACGTAAAAATTAATAAAACAACCATACCAACTGTTAGATAAGTATATATAAAAATACATTTTATATTTCTTTGTCCAAGGAGGGAAACAAAGGTTCACTTTTAACAATCAGGGGTGTGTTGACGGTGGAACTGGGGTCTATCTCAGTTCCAGTAGTATCTTGTCCATCAAGAGAATCATCAAAGAGCTCGTTGAAATCTATCAAGTTATTTCCGCAAGTAGCCAATTCTGTTCCAGATACCATGGGATCCGCTAAAATAAGTTTACTCAGTTTGTATTTTTTGTTGAATTGTATTTAAAAATGTTTTGAACAAAATGTTATCTTGCAATTCCACTGTATTCGTGGTAAACCAAACTCACTAACCTGTTGGCGAATTCAAATTAGCCTTATTATTCTGGTTAACAGACAGACCATAGGTTGGTTGATCGTCATTGAAAAGCTAAAAGAATGTCTCTCTAAGTATCAAATAGCAGTATTAGCTATCTGCCGATTTGTTTACTGGTAGCTTAAACCCTATACAGAGTGTCCCGAAATTAATGTGCAATATTTTACCAGTGTTCTATGGTTAAAAAGAGGACTTTTCCTTCATATAAACACGGGTTGAAAAATTGCTTCCTTAAAATTACAAAATCGAATTTATATCAAAAAGGTGCATTTTATCGATGTTCAATAATAAGTCTTTTTTATATAGAAAACTCTAAAATATTATATTTTAATGACAAAATCAGGAAAAGTAACATACAAAAAAGTTATTACATCTTGGGTTATCGTATGTAAACGATTAAAGCGATTTTGCTCGAAAACGATGTGTCCTATCGATAAAAACCAAGTGTACCTATTTTTAATAAAAAATATTGAAATTTCATATTTCTAACCAAAAGTTGAAAAAGCCATAGCACAAACAAGTTGGGATAATATTGACCCTACTCCCCTGTTTGGAACGTATGTGATACAAATTTTGAAATTTTATTTACAGCAGTGGATTCGGCATATAAGACTTGGGCAAAATACCAAATTTGATAAATTTATCTCAATTGGTTTCGGAGTAAAAAATCGGCACTAGGATGCCCCCTTAGGAAGCATTTTTCGACCCATGTTTATATTAAGAAAAAGTCCCCTTTTTAACCATAGACCACACTGGTAAAATAATTCACACTCATTTCAGTACACCCTGTATATACAAGAAATATATATATATACAGTGGTTCATTAAGTCCAGCATAAATTCATTATTTCGAAAATGATAGTTTTTGAAAAATCGGTCTGAAAAATTTCGATTTTGGTTTCTTTTTACATTTGTTTTACATATATTAAATTTTTTACAGGGTGACTTAATGAAGCTAGGTCTTATATAAACTTTAATATTTTAAATTGAACACCCAGTACTGTTTTACATATTTGGAAAGAACTCTTTTTTACGAATAAGTTTTATGGGTCTATCTCTAATAATAAGGGATATGCCCAAAAAAGTGTGTCATACGAGCAATGTGCTAGAAAGAGAATATCGATTCGTTGCTAGGCACAGTCTTTCTCCAACACATCACTTTTATGACACTTTTTTGGGCATATCTCCCTTATTATTAGAGAGAGAGAGCCATAAAACCTTATGTAACAGTATTCGTAAAAAAGAGTTCTTTCCAAATATGTAAAACAGTACTGGGTGTTCCATATAAAATATTAAAGTTTATATCGACCTAACTTCATTAATGTATATATATATATATATATCTAATTATGAAACTTTATAAATTATGAGATAATTGTAAAATATTACTTACTCCTAGAAGAGAATTGGCATCTAAACTATTGCATCCATGAAGTATGTCTTTCAGCTGCTCTATTTCACTCTGAGTGTGGTCCAAATGTAAATCCAAATCATCCCTAGAACAGTCATTAGTACCAAGTGTACTAACGTCATCATTAAGTATTAGGCAATGGGTATATTAGGTTACATAGTTTAAAAACTTAAATTTTGATCAAGTTGCTGTAATTGAAAAATCTTGTAAATCGTTCATTTGGGTTTTGAAAGCCTCTATCCTCGGACAAATTGAAAGTGGATTTGAACTAATATTTTTCACTTACTAATTACAGAAAGTACATTGTATTGCAGTATGTACATTTATTTTTTGATATAAGTGCTATGACATTACGCGCAATTTAATATTTAATGTAGATTGTACTGAACATAGAGTAGTTTAAATGGAAAAGGTCTTCTCACTATTAACTTGCCTTAAATTGTTACTGAAGAAATAGTCTATCAAATCACGTACTCACCCATTATTTATTTTATAATCTCTTGTAGCAACCGTCATATCCGAATTATTTCCTGTATTTGTGTTTGTGAAGACGGCCGATGTATTACCTGTAGTATTGTTATTACTCTTTTTAGGTTTTTTCGTATTTAACAGAATAGAATTATTGTAACTACCATTTACCAAATTACTCAAGAGTGTGTCCCTGGCCGTTGGATTCAAAAAAACTTTCTCATTCTCTTGTTGACTTGTCTCACATTGTAAATCATTTAAATTTTCTTCCACTAGTTCATTGTCAGATATTGTAAATTCTTCAGGCTGTAAGTGAGTAATCTCCTAGGAAAATAAAAACTTAAAATCCCACGCGAAATTAACTCATAAATGCTTACCACAAACTCTGGTTTATCCCAAAAGTTTCCTGTAATTGCTTCACTACTTCCTTTGGCTGGGGAAAATGTCGCCTCAGATTGAAATTTGTCATCACTAGGTTGTGGGGACATGGATGTGTTCGTTACAGGGCTTGCTACCTAAAACAAATCCAGATAAACTTGAATTGACATGTTGGAATACTGCACTGACCACTGGTTGGTCCTCAACTTCCTGTTGTAGTAATTCCTCAGCAGAGATTTCAATTTCATTGTCTAATTCGTGGATTGTGGGGCCCGCATCTAACTCGGGTCTTACAGTTTTCTTTGACTTTGTCTTTTTAGCAGGGCTCTCATGTAACATTAAAGGCATTCGCCTTTTAACCCCCACACCCATTCTAGACGCTGTCGAGGGCTGTACTAATGTGACCAAAAATTGTATCAACTAAAAAATTTCACGTATTTTTCTCAACAGGTACAGTGATACAATAAATAAGTGGAAGTTGTAAAACTACATTATTACAATATTACAACAGTCTACTTATAGTTAAGTAAGTACTTGGGTACATTTCTGAAGATAAGTGCTTTATTTAACAATTTTGATACGATAAAAGTATATAACTTGTTACCTTGTTGACAATCTGTTGTTGTTTAATGTGTTTCTGTCGTAACATTGCAAGTTCTCTCCACAAAACGGCATTTTCCTGTTTCATGGCAGAAAGTTGTGAATCGACATTGGACTGTCGACCCCTAAGTTGTTTGACATCCATTAAGACTTTGGTGATATCGTCATGCTTTAAAATATTTTGTACATTGTTTTCAGCAGATTTTGAAGCAGTAACCTAGGAAATATAAAACATAACTTTGCAAAAAAAATAATTTTAGCGGCACAGACCTTTCTTTTGATATTTACGAGAAGTTCAGGTTGGTCTTTCTGGAAATAAGGATGATAAAATTGATTTTCATCTTTATCTGCATCCATAGTGCCATTTTCAACGGTAGACATTTTATGGAAACCATCTGTAACAAATTCTATGATCAATCCGACTAATACTTGCTGGTACTTCAGTACTGTATAAAACACTTATAAAAAATATTAAAATTTACTTTTAAATATATGACATAATGATCAAGTTTTACTTAAACCCTTATTTTACTAGTTAATGAAATTGCATAAATTTGTAATTTTAATTTTCTAGATGGTATACAGCCAGCTGATGTATTTTATTTAAACTAACTTCTTTATCTTCTAATGGCTGGCAGCTAATAATAATGAAAGATCAGTTCTAAGTTAGGTATGATATTTTTGAGCCTGCTATCGTAGTTTTTTTATGTTGGTTTTTTTACTAAGTCTATCTAAATCTCAACTTGTTCTCATCCGTTTGGTCAGTTTCATGCCAGTCCTTGGCATATCAAAAAATATATGCGATTGGAAATACCTACTGAATAAATAAAACGACATTATTATTTCTCTTAAAATAGTAGACATACGTACATGACATACATGTTCATGAATACAAGCATACAGGCAGACAGATACACATAGATCATTTACACTCGCTTACTATTACGATCTCAGAAACTAAGAGATACAAAAATATACACTTGGATGTTATGACATTAGGAAACACCCTTTATGTATATATACAAAAAAATCTGGTATACAAATATACTGTGTAAAATGGTTATTTAAACAGAAAAAAAAAACGCAAATTTTAAAATAAAACATATAAAAATATATATATCACCTATACTAATATCCAAAACCATATAACTGGAAAAACTTTATAATTGTATGAAAAATAAGATTTCGAATCGAATTTGCTACTAAAAGTCAACATTTAATATTTTTAATAGTCTCACGTGTGATTACAATCCTTCAGTTTTCAGAAAATTTGAAAAACAAAAATTACTATATGCAGGAAAATATAAAAGGAACAATTACATGACTTAATACGATAAAAATATACAAAGTTATTTGTTATTCCAGTACAGTGAAAAGTAATTAAAATTGCAATATTTCACATAATCTTAAGACATTAAGTCAGTGAAAAATTACTATATTTTTTACACTGAATCTTTATTGCTGTATTTTTTTTTTTTTTTGTTGGATTGTGGAAACCTCTATGGAATAAATTCGCTTTTGTACGTCAAATTACTTATACTTACTAAATACTTACACATATTTAACTGTCGTACAAAACTACTCATATTGTTATGTTTGTAGTAGAGAGGTAATAATTCATACCAAAACTGTGCTTGATTTTGAATAATGAAACTATTTCCAGCCTAAAAACAAAAATTTAAAACATGAGCATAAATGTTGATGAAGGCATATCTCATGATTATATTGCAAATTTACGTAGCTTAGGTAAGAGATTTGGAATCTTAAAACGGCTAAAAGTGAAATACTTACCGGACTCCAACAAATTAAATGATCTGTGGCTGGATCATTAACCATTTTCCATAATTTACCTAAAAAGGCTGGGATATTTGAGGTGTTTTCACCCAAAGGCTGCATGTTGATAGGCATCCGAAATACTTTATTTCTCAACTTAATAAGCAATAGATTAACGAATACGTATCCTAAAATTAACAAATCACAATATTTCGTAAATTATATTCGCTTAAGTATGAATCAAAACAGTCCACCATTTTCCACAACAGAATCAGAATATCAGAATCCACAGAATATCTTATAAGATTTTCAACTATCTTTAAAATTTACTTTAGCGTTCGTCTGGCTTATAATCTATGGTACCATAGTTTCGGGATTCGTCCATATAACTAAAAATAATATTTAAATATCTTATTTTTAGGTATGTGGTTTCGTACCAAGGATTTTAAGTTAAAAATCCTTGGTTTCGTACTACGTATCACAAAATATATAAAAAATGAAAATAGATGAAAGTACCAAAGAATATATATATATATATATATATATATATATATATGAGAATATCATATGTATGTATGTATGTATGAAGTATTTATTATTTATATCGTTGTTTGTATAATGTTGTTTGTTGAATGAATGAATATATAATATACATACGATTGCATTAATCACAGTCTGTGTTCTTAAAAATTATTATTTTCTATGGTGCTCATAGAAAATTTAATTATTATTTTGTACTATGATGGTGCTCTACGCTGAACAAGTTCAATGGTTGCTTTACGATTGGGTACATAGTGAGTCCCGTGTAATTAATCTATGATAGTGAGTGTATAGCAATAGAAACGGTTGAGTATTGTGAAAAAATTGCAAATTTAGTTCACCCCACACTGGATATACATATACATATATACTCCACAGAATATCTATAAATAAATATACTCTATACATGAGTCTATCTTCTTAAAGGATGAGTTGCTTCAGTTGCTTACACTGCTTACACATAACACCTACAATATAAGGGAACCTCCTATGGAGGATTTTGAAACTATCTTTTGTTATGCAACCAGAAACACAGAAAAAATGAGTTGAGTACATAGTTCTACGATGGCTCTAGTATCACCCATTTTTTAACTAGTCATATCTTTTTAACAAATCTATCGACGCCATCTAACGGAGGTATATTCAACCTTATATATATTTTTAGCAGATACATAAAATAAGTATACCGCGCAAGAGTACTGATCGTGCATCATCCACACAAACCGTCACTAACTACGTTTGTCTCGTAAAAAGTCAAGCCATTTTATAGTTTTATGTTTTATACCACAAAATATCTATCAACTTTGCTTTTCTTTTAAGTGATGTGTCACAGTTTTCTGTGTGTTAATTGTAGTCATTTTCTACCGAAAGCAGTATTTAGCCAGTCCCTCGTTAGGTGGCGCTCATGCACGTAATCCTTCCCGTCCTGTCATTTCACGTGTCTTTTAGTTAGATAGTTAGTCACTATCACTATTTTATTTTATGGTTAGTCATATGTAGGTTTAATTTGTCTAGGGTCATGATACAACTTATTATATCATGGTCTAGGCTAGGGTCATATGGGATGGATAAACTATGGAATAGCGTGCTTATACCTCCATTACCTCCACACTCGGCCAAATGCCAAATATACTCGTGCTCGGAATACCTTATATAGTTATTCTTGCTTTCTATTAGTCGTCTCGTAATTCTATCCATTTCAAAAACATAACATTTGTTCTTTGTGTGAAATTATGCTGTGGCGATTATAAACACTATATTATATCACTGTAAAAAAAAAGGTTTTCTGTTTCTTTAACTTTAACACTTCTTGTCATTTACCATGTAGCAACTTTGTCTACGAATTCAACGGTAATAGTTTTTTGCAAAGAATATATATATAGGGCTTTTTTGTGGTAATAATATTTTGTATATATTTGTGACAAGTTCTGGATCTCGAAGTAAAGAGCGTGGCCGGTTCATAGGTTCATAGATAAAGACATTTTTATCTGTATCTGTGATTCTGTGATTGACTTTCTCATTTTCTCTTTCTCAAACCACAATTTCGAGTGTACTTTTGTTCTTCTTCTTGCTTTTTTCTTGACCTTCGTCCATTGAACATTTAGCCAGTTCATTTCGGAGTGGCACTTTCTTTGAAGGATTCCCATGGATTTCTTAAAGTTTATTTTAAGAAATCCGTGAGGATTCCTTAATTTTGTTGTTCTTCTTCTTCTCTAGGGTATGGCCTCATGATTTTACGTATTTACTTTACCCAGATGAACACTTTTTTCTGCTCAAATTGCCTGGGAGATGTACCTTTCAAGTACGTCTGGAAATGGTTCTTCCATATCTCCCAAGTTGTAGTTATTTTCTTCTTAAATTGTTTTCTCTTCTTTTTAGTTAAATTAATTTCTGCTTTTTTCTTCAATCTGTTCAAATGCGGGATCGGGGATTTAGTATAAATAGATAGCACAAAGGATATAAAACTTTTCTAGCTCCGGGGCAACAGCAGAGCATTACACAACCGAAATGTTGCTTTGGTTTTAGAGCACCAGGTCAGAAAAAATGAAGAGATATTAAGGAATTGTACATAACTTTGATGCTTATCTAACATATATGTATTTATGTTGTTTAATTATGAGCACTTTTTGATTATTTAGCATTTAGCACCATATGTTGGTATATCATATTGTTATTTGGTTATATTTAAAGAAATTTATAATTAGTGCCTTCATGTGCAAGTTTTTTTAATATGATATTAATGTTAGTTGCAGTTTGAAATTTGTATAAATGAGCAAGGTTAGGTATTTTAAAGATTGGGTGATAACATATGATTTAGATCTCCCACGGATTTCTTAAAGTTTATTTTAAGAAATCCGTGAGATCTCCTAACTGACCACATTCACTCCTTTCCTTAATTCTCTTTCAAATGAAAATGCACAGTTCAGTCACAGTGCTTTCAAAAATCAAATGTCGCCAACTACATAAAAAAAAAATACACTAAAATGGGCGCTTTGTTCAAGTGTGTGCCTGATGACGTCGTCTCAAGATTTAAACAATTTTTTTCTCATTAAAATTGTGCAAAATCAAAAATATAGAATACGTGTCCCTTAAATTTACATCTAGTTTCTATTTCTTATACAATAATCTGTGTCTTATACTAAAAAAGATACATGAAAATATCTCCTGAAATTTAATTAATCTGTGTCTTGAATAAGTCAGATTGGTTATTCCAAACATACGGTACAATAAATGGATCCAATCCAAATAAATTTTATATTTTGATATCCAATAGAATATCGACAACGCTGAGACATGCGCATTTTAAAAGCCACGTAAATTTATAACAGCAGCCAGCAGCCACCAAAGAAAGAAATCGGTCGTGGCAAGGCAGCAAGACCAGAATCCAGAATTCGGCGGAAAGTGGCTTAAATTGAATATTGTAAATTTATAAGTCGGCAAAAAGTGTTCAGCCTGTTCAGTAAAGTATCAGAGTAAAAATGTACTTTCTTCAACTTTTAGTAATTTCTTTATTATATTATTCTTGTGCCGCGAAAGAGGAAGACGTTTTAGAACTTGGGGACAGTGATTTTGACCCTAGAATAGCTGAGCATGAAACTGCCCTAGTTATGTTTTATGCACCCTGGTAAATATATTTGTCTTAATATTTTTAAATAATTTAATTGGTTTGAACAAAGGTTTAATATCTGTAAAAACCGGCAAACACCGATAACCTTGAACTTATTTACTTCTCAATTTGCTCCTTATAGGTGTGGGCATTGCAAAAGATTGAAACCTGAATATGCTAAAGCTGCTGAAGATTTAGTAAGAAATGATCCCCCTGTGGCCCTAGTTAAAGTAGACTGTACAGAAGCTGGAAAAGAAACTTGTAACAAGAACAGTGTAAGTGGGTATCCCACATTGAAAATTTTCAGAAATGGTGAATACTCGCAAGATTACAATGGACCAAGGGAGGCGGCGGGTATGTTTTTAAATTTTGTACTGTGTAGATATCAACTGGGTCTCCATTTCATCATAAACATTTTAAAACTATCAAAATATGGATTGATATACATATAAAAAGTACATTTGGTATTTCTCTTTAAAAATACAGTACCTATTATATCAGACTGTATTTAGTAAATACAACCAAATTTATATGAATCTTATTTTTATTTCAGGCATTGTAAAATATATGAAAGCGCAAGTAGGTCCAAGCTCTAAGGAGTTAAAAACTGCTAGCTGTTTGGAAAAACTCTTGAGTGCAGAGAAGGAAACAGCCATTGTTGGTTTCTTTGAAAAGGAGTCAGATTTGAAAGCTGCCTTCTTGAAATTGGCTGATAAATTGCGAGAAAAAGTTCGATTTGCTCATACCACTTTCAAGGAACTTTTGGACCAACAAGGAGTCAAGTAAGTGAAAAAGTTTATAAGTCCTGACGATTGTCTATCCACCGATGAAAGAATTTTGGCCAGTCTGCTCTCTTACACAAGTCACGGAGCTTTGATGTAGTCCTTGTGATTAGAGTCAAGGGCAGAGATATTATTATTAAGTATATATTTATTTATTAATTTTTATAGGGATGGTGTTGTACTTTTCCGTGCTGCTCACTTACAAAACAAATTTGAAGACAGTACTGTTAAATATGAAGGAAACCCAAATACTGCAGAGTTAAACGACTTCATCACCAATAATTTGTATGTACCTAGTATGATTTATTTTTTCAATCAATTGTGTTGAACTTATATTATTAATAATTCCCTAATAAATAATTTTAGCCATGGATTGGTAGGTCATCGTAAACCGGACAACAAAGAAGACTTTAACACTCCGTTATTCGTTGCTTATTATAATGTTGATTACATTAAGAATCCTAAAGGAACAAACTATTGGCGTAATAGAATTTTGAAGGCAATTATTTAACATTATTCGTCGGTCAATGTTTCATTTTTTTTTATTTCAGGTTGCCAAAAACTTTGAAGAAAAAGCAACATTTGCTGTGAGTGCAAAAGATGATTTCCAGCATGAATTGAACGAGTATGGTATTGATTTTGTTAAAGGTGATAAACCAGTTGTAGTGGCAAGAGATGCCAAAAATCAGAAATTTATTATGAAAGATGAGTTCTCGTAAGTGAGCATATAATTTTGTAGTTAATAGTTGTCGAGTATTGCCTATAAATTTATGTATGACATTTTCTATTTTTAGCATCGAAGCTCTAGAAGTTTTTGTTAATGATGTTTTGGATGGTAACTTGGAACCTTATCTTAAATCTGAGCCAATTCCAGAAAGTCAAAATGAACCTGTTAAAGTTGCCGTTGCAAAGAATTTTGACGAATTGATTGTGAACAATAGAAAGGATACTTTGATTGAGTTTTATGCTCCTTGGTGTGGGCATTGTAAGAAGTTGGCACCAACTTTTGACGAACTTGGAGAAAAAGTAAGTCAAATATTCGGTAATTATTGACTATAGAGAACACCTTGCCAATTTTTGTGAAATTTTGTCTACCCGTCCTATTTTCAGGTGTGTTGAATACGAATCTGACAATATTTTCTTGCTATTGAGCCGGCTTTTTTAAAAAAAATTAAACAAAGTAGGTAAAGATCTAGGCACACTAAGTTAACTTGGTTTCCACACATTTACAACACAATACACACTAGGTAAACGAATGCATAATTAATTACCTTAATCCAGCTGATCTAAATTCAGTAATTTCGCGAAAAAACATTTATTTAAGAGTACCTAATTCTACATGCTTGTCATTTTATTATTATTTAATCCGCTGTTTACATTTCTATCTGAAAGTACTGATGGTCATGCCATTGCTGCTATAAGTAAAATAAATAGGTTTTAATTTTCAGTATATATTTGTATATTTTTTTACATTTTTTAGGGTAATTTGTTAACTCTATCCATCTCTAAATATATCGAATTTAAATTTAGTTTCTGATATGATTCCGTTTCCGTTTTATGATATGATTAAGATTTGGCACTAAAAATACACCTGCTGGATTAATTATTCTTTTGTTTACATAGATAATTAAAAACTATCTACAGTGTATTGTGTTCTAGATGTCTGAGAACTAAATTAACTGTGTGCCTTGGTTTATAATTTATCATTTTTTTTTTTTTTTTCAAAACTAGACTCGATCGCAAGAAAATAATGTCAGATTCATGTTAACCACACCCGAAAATAGGGGGGAGGGGGTTAACAAAATGTCAAAAAAATTGCAAGATATTCTGTATACTAAATAATTACCAAATATTTTTTAAGCGGGAAATTCTGTTGGAGTCTTGAAACTAAATTGACACATTTCAGATATAAAATATGCAAAATGTTTTTATATTCAGATTTCTATTATACTAAAGTATAACTGCAGTTTTGAGGTTATTCAATGCTCGTCAGTGCTGCATAAGCATCTGCAATGTGTGAGCTTCATATTTTGCATCTGCTGCTAAATGGAGACACCATAAATCTCACTAAAACTGTTGGTTAAAAATGTAGTATCTTTGCAGTTTTTGTTTGTTATGCTTATTCCGCACTGAGGAAAGCAAAAATTTGAGACTGCACAGTTTACAAGGTTCGGCACGATCTGGAAAACCTGGAAATGAGGGATTTTTTTTATGCAAAAAGTCGTGAAAAAGTCATGGAATTTAAAAAAAGAATTTCAGGGAAAAGTAATTTTCAGTTAATTTTTCAGTTTAAAATGTTTTTCTGAAAGCAATAATTAAATATATATTTTATTTTGAACATAACTGTACATTCTTCAAACTTCAAATATACTTCGAATAACGTCACACTAATGTTGTTGTGATCTCTCGAATGAAAAATAACCTCTTATCCGGTTATTGGTATAACCTGAGTTATCCGGTTATCAATTAGAATGCAAGTGATGAGAATAACCGGTTTTTATATAGATTGTTTCATGCAACTGACTACTGGCTGTAACCAGTGACAACTGATACAACTAACAACAAATCACTCGTAACTTGTATAACTCGTAACTCATTAGTATTTGTGTACTGTGTATCCCCTCTTACATCATTCAGATACTGTGATACGGGATGAGGAGCTGTGACCTGCATTTGTCTATATCATTTGTTTATATCTTCTTTCACAAGTGAACTAAAAAATGAATATGTCCTTATTGATAAATAAGTAAATTTCGTTTCTTAACCTCAAAACTATATATACCTATATCATGGATAATAAATTACTTATTTGTCTGAGGCTATATGGACTGTGTTATTCATTAGACATTGGCTGTGTTCATCAGGGCATAAGTGATAAAACTTAACCAATCTATAACACTTTTTCCCCTTCTAAATCCATTTTGCCACCTAGGCAAGATATTATGTTCTACAAACCATTCTAATTTCAATTTTATTAAATTTTTCCGTACATGAGGCTAACGCAATAGGTCTGAAATTGTCGGCGCTGTTATTATCTTTACCTGGTTTTAAGAAGGTATATTAATTATTTTTTCCATTCCCGTGGAATGGTTGTTTCTATTATATAGAATAGTATTTTTTTTGGCACTTATAGGTAGATTAGTAATCATTAGATATAAGATATTGTCCACCCCGGTATCTGTTTTTTTTTATTTGCTAAGCATATATCCAGTTCCTGGAAAGTGAACCCTTCATTTTGATTATGATTCCTTTTCTTGAATTGCAGAATTATGTTGCATGGACTTAAATTATCTAGGATATCCAGAGCAACATCTCTTGTTGGAAAAGTTGAGTGTTTTTCATTAGCTATTCATACAATATGAATTTTTATTGACCATAGCCCTTACTTGTTTTACTGGTGTGTTTCTGTTTATGTTTTGACAATATTCCCTGAATATATTTCTGTTTTTTTTTAGTTTTGAAATTGTAATGTATTTTTCAAGTAGTATGTAATTTTCAATTGTTGGATTGTCCCCAAATTTTTGGATAACTTTTTTTCTGTTGTCTATTATAGTCATAGTACACTCCTCATCCCTCATCCTACCAGGGCATAGGAGGGTACCGGCCCTTAATTAGTGGATGATTATTTCTTTTTGGAATGCTTTGCTCCACTGCAATATTTATTATTTCTATAATTTTTTTTATAATTTGTATTTTCTGTTTGTATGTAACCTATTTTGTACAATTTCATATCTTTTCCAGTTTGCTTTGTTGTAGTTTTGTTTTGGTCTATTGTGACTAGTTATATTATATGTGTATCCCTTGTTAATGACTGCGTTAATAGCTGTTACCACAATCATAAATGACTTCCCAGTTTATTCTAACCGCAATTTCTGGCGCTGTAAATGTTAGGCCCACAGCACTAGGGTTGGAACCTGGCTTATTAAGTTGAGTTTTTCTAAGCTATTTTCAATTGTCTTCCCATTAAAATCTGTCTTTGCGTTTCCCCGTATGGGATTGTGTGCATTAAGATCACCCGTTATAATGCAAGGTTTTTTAAAATTTCCATAAATAAGTTCCTATTTAGCACTCCTATTGGGGTGTATTTTGATGCCTGAAGGGCAATATATATTAGTAATCATAATATTGACCATAATTATTAAAACTTGAATGTCATCTGGAAGGTTATGGTGAATATATGTTACCTGTTGGAAACGGATTTTTTTTTTTTTTTATTAGGTGTGCCACCCCGCCCTAGCCATTCTGCCTATCATTTCTTATTATATTGTAATTTTTAATATGTATACTGCTGATTAATTAACACTAGCAAGTTTTGTTTATTAAGGGTTCAGACTTCTGATGTTCCAACTTAGGATGTTTAGATCTACTACATTGTGATTGATACGAGAGTATGCTACTAGTAGAAGCAGTCATGATCATTAGACAATGTAGGAGAGTCTCTGTATAAGTGGATTGCTGTAGATAGTATTTGTGATAAAAATATAGCTACCTGTTGGATTATTATTACTGCATATTACTATTCAGGGTTGGAAACTCATCCGGATGTCTAGTTATTTCCTTCTGTCTAGGTATTTTTTTTTCACCCTCATAATAAGTTAAGTTCTCCATTGATATTTTTTCTCGTATCGTTAGCTGTTTCAGATATTCGGGATACGCCTTATCTACTGATTTATGTTGACTACTTGAACAGTTTAAACATTTTTGAGGTGTTTCACATTCACCCTGCTTTGTAACCGAGCAGATACCACATTTTTTTCCTCAGCATAGTTTTAAGGTGTGTCCATATCTGAAACAGCGATAACACTGTACACTGGGTGTTTATAAGGTATGACTAACCTAGATAAAAAACATATACTAATAAATCTGGGCAAAAATCTCTGGCAAACGCAACTTTTCTCATATAGCTCATTTTTATTTGTTTAGACGGTTTGTTTTGGTACTTAATAAAGAAAATAATTTTTTATAAAGGAACCTAGAAAAAAGTCATGGAAAAGCTGGAAAAGTCATGACATTTTTGTGGCCCTAGAAACTCCGAACCCTGATGTAACTTTTCTATCTGTTGCTATAGTAGCAAATGACAGTCTTCTTGAAATAACAGTATGATCACAGAGAGTACAACCAAGTGTATTAATCACCTACTATGTATCAAACTCATTTATTTTGTATCTATTGGAAAAACATTTTCCTCAGCGAATAGTTTCATACAATTAAAAGTGAAGTGGTTATTTAGTGTGAAGATATTATCTTGCATTGCAGAAAACGTTCCAAATTTTATAATTTATTACAGTTGAAAGATGAAGATATTGTTATTGCAAAAATGGATGCGACGGCTAATGATGTTCCAGCTGCATATGAAGTACGTGGTTTTCCCACTTTGTACTGGGCACCTAAAGATGCAAAAGACAGTCCGATTCGCTATGAGGTAAGATTTAGTGAGCATATTATGATCAAATATATGATTTTTGGTTATTTTCTAGGGAGGACGGGAGGTGGACGATTTTATCAAGTATATTGCCAAGCAAGCCACAAATGAATTAAAAGGTTATGATAGAAAAGGTAACCCTAAATCTGAAAAGACTGAACTATAATTTTTATTATTTTCAAATTATTAAGTATATTTATAAACATTATTTTTTATTGTTCCCATATCATTTTATAAAATTGTAATGTAGACTATTAATGGTTTTTAATAAATCAAATATGGTCTATTTTTATATTTTTTTGGTACATACTCTAAATCATCCAAAATCATAAAAAATAAACTGTAATCAAAAACTGATTAGCGTATTGATAAATAAAATAATAGTTTTAGTTACCATTCAAGGAGGTTTTATGTTTCATTATTGTGTAACTGAGTAAGACTTATTCGTGAAGTATTTCCATTTTTTGTAACTGTAGTGAGAATTTTAATAAGTTTTGTACTTTTACTTTGTTCATAGTTTAATACATCAACAACTTTTTCTCTTAGAAGTCAAAAAAGTTTTAAATTTCTAAGAATATCGATGATATTAGTTTAGTCCGTATTATTTTATTTTTATTATACTAAAATATTAAAATGTATTTAGTATGTGTGTGATTTTTTAGTATTTGCATAATTCAGTGATAAATTTATGCGGTATAATAGATAGAAAATAATACGGCACTCTCTCTAAGTAATAGTATTGTGAACCTTTGATAACAATTAATAAAACAAAAAGCATTTATCGCTTGTGTTATTTCTAGTTAAAATGTTTTTACAAATTTTAAACTTTTAGTTAGCTATGCTAACTGAATATTAAAAATCGGTACCGAAGGGTTTATATATATATAGGGTGTTTCTTAATGTCATGTCCATACTTTACGAGCAGATGCCTTGTCAAATTTTATGACTAAGAGTCTAAATACTAAATTGCTTCGTTTTCGAGATACAGGGTGTCAAGTCATTTGTAGTTATTATTTAGGTTTGTATCTTGCCTTTTTCCTAGTGGTTGTAGATATTAAATTCCTGCTATAAAAATGGGGACATCCTAGTTTTTTTACTTTTAACATAATAAACATTTAGACATGTACTGCAATAGTTTTTATTTTTTTTTCTCGAAAACGAAGCAAGGTACAAAAAAATGCAAGAAACAAAAAGGTATATTTAAAATTGTTTTGGTTAAAAAAAATTTAAAGCTTGTAAAAAACCAGTGGGATCCAATGTTTTTTCCCCATAACTTTCAAATAGGTTACCCTCCTGGGTGCCATTGGAGTCAACAATTTTAATCTTTTCACGTTAAAATAAGCCCCTTACTAATTCAAATCAACGTAAATTTTATCCAAAAAGAGGCAAAAGAGTTTTCAAGATATTAATAAAAAAAAACGGTTTTTTATAAAAATCTTGACACCCTGTATCTTGAAAACGAGGCAATTTAGGACACGTTTATTTGGACTCTTGGTCATAAAATTGGACAAGGAATTAGCTCCCACAGTATGGACATGACATTAAGGAACACCCTGTATATCACTGCAGAAGGTAATGTGATATGATCACAACATTCCATTGATTTATTGTCAATTAAGTTGCAAAAATTTAATTTGGCATTTAAACGTAGAGCAAGTGATGTACCTACCTACAAACAAATTATATGTACTCTCAATAATTACTATAAATATACAGCCCAGCTGAGGTACATATAAACAATTTCATAGGTTTCATCATTTAATTTTGTTTTGTCAAACATTCTTCACCGTTTCAAGTTTCAAACCTATTCAGTGGATTTTATATTTCCTTATGTTATGTATTGAATGAATGTAGATTATGTATATAAGTAATGCATTTAGTAATATCATTCCTATGTAATATATAATATGCTGTTATTAAACAAATATTTGGTAATGCAATACTTTTTTATTTTTTGATTTATTTTTAAAATAATAAATGTTAAAATAAAATTGACACTACACCAACAACAAATGAAAATAGTTATTAAATTAGTAAATATGTAGACAAAATAAACACGGAAGAAAATTAAATGAAATACATTTTTATATGATCTATATTTTGATTTATTTTAACTATGCAGCATATTCTATGTGAGAGTCACACTGATGATGAATGATGAGAATTGAAAGATCAATTTTTTCTTAAATTTTTTGTTTACAGTTTTACATATAATTTTTCTACAAGGTGTCATTTTTATAATTAAACAAATAGTTTTGAGTGAATAATCCATACAGTCGTATGAAAGCCCACTTTTAGAAACTATTTCTTAATTTTTTGTTGGTAGCTTCGAGCTTTGAAACAATTTAAACCTCAGACCAGGAAAGAGAGGGGATTCATAACTGGCGACTTGTGTTGTATAATCTCGCACAAAATAGGTATCTATAAGGTCTGTTGTGTCTCATTTACTATTAAATGGTGACAAACATTGAATTTTACACTGATAATTCTTTTGCGATTTTAATGTGTACTTATAGTGAATAAAACTGTATTTTTGTGAGATTGATGTAATGATAAATTGTTGTCCCTTGTGTGTATAAATCTGAGTGAGAAGAAATTAGAGGGACTTAACTACTATTAAAATATTGGTTATAACTTGCATCCCGCTCGTCTTGGCAGTGATTAAGCCCCTCTGTTTCCTAGTCTTAAATTTGAACCACATCTTGTATTTGACAGTGATGATCAAAAGGAAATAAAATTTCTTCTAGAAAGTATTGTTACAACAACGCTTAGAGTTGATCACGGTGATCAAGTCACAGTGAATATACATTTACCTACTTACCAGTGGCAAAGAAATTCCGTTTTTCGACGTTGAGTTATTGTGCATGCATTAGAACTGACTAGACTAAGTTTTTGCATTTTGATAGGTCTGATTACAGTGGCCATATACTAAAATCAGAGCCGACAATAGCCCGAAGCTCCCTCCCCCAGTATAAGACGTCAACTGTGCGATTGATTGGAAGTTAACCATGTTAAATATGATCTTACTTAGTAACTTTCAAATCAATTGCGATGCTTTAATTAGTTCCGCCGCCATTAGTGATCTAATAACTAGCCAACCAATCAAAAAATGGCAGATAGTATTGTCGCCACTGTCATTAATATATAGCCATTGTATTAATCCATTCATTAATTATTTCACTAGGTATAAATTTTATTTTTTCCTGAATTTACCATCCACTTTCTTGCTCTGGCTTCATCTTTCAGAAGTCTGTCTCTTTTGTATTTTAAAAAATTGAATGAGATAATATTTACACCTGCGTTTGTATCGAGTTGCTTGACGCCTCGTACATTCGCATTACTCTTATCATTTTTGTTTTTTTCTTATAACATTAGCCTGTATCTACCATTATAATAATTTTAAGGGTTTTGTGATTGATTACGTCATGTCGTACATTGACATAAGGATGAAGATCCGCTGTCTTCTAGAGTGAATAATACCTATATGTATTTAAAAAAAGTTATTCATTCTGAAACAATCTTACTCCATCCTATACAGTCGTACGTACCCTCGGTGCTCGCACTATTCAATAATTACTATTAGATAGAATTGTCAATATACCCAGAGACAACACCTACTTTCAAGGATATTACTGGGTTTTCTTGTTTCTCTTATCTTTACTACAATAAGTTATATATTGCCCAATGTGTAACTGCCTACTAATAAATATTAAAAACAAATTCTGTGAACTATTTAAATGAAGATAATACCAACTGAAGATATAGTTTATTAAATAAAAATACTCATATTCGTTTGGTAACAATTTTCACAATGTCAGCTATTTACAATTAGTAAACTCAGATACAAAATTCCACTTGTAATTTTACTTTGACATCATTTCAGTCAAATTACCAGTGACTTCGTAATTACTGTTTAAATAAATAAATGTATGTATTTTTGGTGTATTTGTGTTAGTAGGTAGATATTACAAATTATTGACACTAATTATTTGATTAATCCAACCGATGAACGACGAAACTTTAACATACACTCCTGGCACATCTAAACGACCACAACCAAATCCCCAAGAAACCAGTCCAGCTAACTCATAAAATCCATCATCTTGACACACTAAAGGTCCACCACCATCACCCTTGAAAAAAATATTGATTTTAGGGTTCATTGAGTGTATCTTTGTCGTATTTAAATTTTAAATATCTACTTGCAGAAACGTTGGAGATACACGAGTGCATCTTAGAACGGTGAAACGAAATGGCTATTAGGTACTTTATAAAATACTTTTTTGAAACCTTCAAAAAAATTTGCAGTAAAATTTATAACGGCAACAAAGATTAATAGGGGAAACGGGAATGAAAAATACTTGAAGTAATCATGACCGGAACCACAAAATACAGAACATAATAACCTTAATATTCAATAAGTCACGTGATCTATTTTACCCAATTAAACAACGGAATGCAAGGTGGTATTTACCCCCTCGTTTTCCACCACCCTCCAGTGTCGCCGCTCGTCACTTTAGGCCAAGATTCTTTAGTTACAAATTTATTTAATTTATAAATGCTGCACCAGATACACTATAAGAAAATATATCAACCTGGAAATATAGTATATACTAATACCTGGCAAGCGTCGTTTCCTTCTTCACCCCCCGCACAAAAACTGCTAGCAGGTAAAATGAATATCTTTTCAGTCACAGCATTAACCTTCCGAATACATTCAGCATCACTAACTATTGGTATTTCCGCTTCTCGCACTCTCAGTGGGATTGGACCAGCTAGAATGTTTTTTTTTTTGATTATTTAAATTCTACTTTCACATATGAAAAATCCATAAAACATGCAAAATTAAGTTATACGGCTCTATAGTTGTTTTAATGTGAATTGCCTTTGAAATTGATGCAAACAACTAAAATATTTAATTAGATCGTTATTATTTCCTATTAAATGCACTATAATAACTTTTTTAATGAACGAGTTATGATATAAGTCTTTCATTTTATCGGCCTTTAAAATGGCCGATAAGTGGACTTTTATCGGTCACCTTAAAAAAAATAGTGGTAGGTCATTGTCAAAAATGTAAATTCCAGAAAAAATGATATTTTGTCACAAAAAAGTTCTATTTTATGTTTTAATGACTCGATTCCTACTCAGCAGTCTAATTGCTTTGTTACTCCAAATTTTACTAAAACCTTCTAAATTTATTTTTCATTATTTCAGGATATTCTATATGTAGAAGGTACCAGAAATATTGAAAAACTGATTTTAAATGCTACATAATACCTTCCCCCATATAACCATATCCCGTAACAGTGCATCTTTTTCCTGCAGTGTGGCTAACACCTCTCGCTGGAAGACATACAAGACAAACACCTTCTTTTAACTCAACTTGGCCGTGTAACTTCAAAAGGGCAATATCGTTGTCTAATGTCTGACTGTTGTGGTTATGGTGAATATAAGTAGTTGCCACACGTAGCGTCTGTGCGCCAGGGCTTCCATATTTCCTTGTCAAGTCATGATCGCCCACTCGAACGTAAATTGCATCACCAGAACGTACAATACTGAAATTAAGGAACTATAATTTATTTTGATTTAAAAGTGCGTCCTCTCTTTGGCAGTGAAGGTGGCAAAACAAGTAATCACAAACATGAAAGCAATTAAACAATTCATAAAAACGTTGAACACGTTGAAGCAAGAAACAATTTTTAAAAGATAGGGTACGTCGACGACCAGAAGATAAAATATAGGTATGAACTATTAAATATTTTTAATAGATCCCAGCAATAGTTACCAAAATTATAGTATACCCTAGAAAAAGAAGAAAAAGGCATTAAATTTTTAGATTTAATGCTAGTATCCTCAAACATTGAAATAATAACACAATGGTGCACAAAACCAACAGCTTCAGACCGTAATCTAAATTTTTAATCACATCACCCCCCCTTACATTTAAAAATGTAGCAATTGGATTAACTGATAGAGATCTTTGAACTTTCGTCCAAATATTTTAGATAAAATTAAAAATGTTTTACAAAAAAAAATTATATTACCGTTTAATAGTCATTAAAAAAAAACATCAAATTTCGAACGTTTAAAATGTATTATTTCACAACTCATAAAAATCAACAGAAAAACATTGATACTTATGTCATAAATCGTAAATCCCCTTTGACCCCTTTGAAAAGTCGAACACCAATATTTCAAAATTCACGTGTGTACTTTTCATTTCGTTCGTTGATCGGTGGCTTGTTAAGTAATGAATAGTTAACACGATCAAGCAAAACAGATTTCTGATCAGATCAATTTCTGAGTGTAACAGGGATTTACATATTTCATTTATTTTATATATTATTTATATATTTGAAGTCATTCCTAGCTGCCAGATTCGAACCATACTCAATTTTAAGGAATCCCGGTAAAAAGTCCGACGTAACCACCATAAAATAGATAGTAGCAATAGAAACGTAACAAATTCCAGGCAGCTGGATGTTTTTGAGAGTTTGGAAATTGCTAAATGTAAAAATAGTATGAATGGTGACAGAGGGCCAAACCCATATAGCCCGCTTTATCGGTTAGTAAATCACGGTTCACTGATCAGTCGCGATGCAGTTTCTTCAAAAAAATAAATATCGTTATAAAATGAAAATTTAGCACATGTCTATTTTAATACCAATTTGATTGTAGTACTTAAACATCAAAGAAAAACTTACTTTGTAACACAGTGTGCTGCTGTCAATACCCACTGGGTTCCAATAAGTGCTGCACCGCATAAATATTGATTTAATGAATTAATAAGTGCAACCTGCCAACACCATTCTGCTTGTTCTCCGTCTTCACCACCTACAATTCTACCAGCTCTAGAAGCGCCTTTAACTCCACAAACGTATTTACTGTAAGCTGGTGCTTTTGAAGTTGATACTTGTTTAACAACTAGCTCTGTAGCTGTAAAACAAATTTGTAGGGAATAATATATTAGGTAAATTTTAGGAAACGCCTTATGTATAATTTTTTTCTTTTCCGTTGAGATTGAGAATCTAAAAGTATTTGTTTTATTTCTAGCCAATAAAATCATTATAAAAGCATTAGCAAGTGATTTTAATGAAATTATATATTGTATAATTGTATTTTTTCTAAATACCCAGATGCATTATTCTTTACTACATACAGTTTTAATTAACAATGTCAATTTTAAAGACTTTATTTTTCTCTATCTAGGTAACGTTGTCATGCAAATTTTAAATAAATTTTATTCGCGGTAAGTTTATATACTTTAAATATATGTTTAGTGGACAATTTCCAACAAAAAACAAGAATGGAAAGATTAGATTAGATGCATTAGGCTGAAAATAAATAATTGCATGTATTATAACCATGGACGTCGTTAAAAGGGGCTGGGGGTCGACTGCCCCCTGGTTTTCGAGTCAAATACTAGGCACAACGTCGCATAATTAGCTTAATTAAAAAGCTTAAATTGATTTTCACAAATATAATTTATTGTAATTTTTTAGTCTTCTATATAATACAAAACAAAATATCGACTCCCATTCTTTTTTTTTATCAAAGGTTTTACAATACTATGCATTTCCACACATACTGTAAAAATTAAATAACTGATTATAGAGTTCAGTTACATTCAAAACGCGAAGTATGATACATCGCCGGATTCATTGATTTTTTCTCTACCTAACCACGTCAAATTCAAATATGGCGTCCATAAGAAAAACAAAAGACTATATTCATATATCAGAATCTAGTAGGTGAAAACAATTTCTGGTTAGATTAAAACGAAGATAATTATTATACATCTATGAGCACAATATATATTTTTTAAATTCCTGTAAATACCTGAGCTACAGCGAATTTAAATATTTTGGAAATTTGTTTTCCTAAATTTTTTTAAATTTTCTGCTGGTTTTTTCCACAATTTCCGGGACCACTATTTAGTGCTACTACTGCTCAACTTTTCTCTAATTTCATCAACTTTGTAACTCTTCAAATAACAAATATACCATTACATAGCAGGCCTCGCGATTCGCCCTGTACATATACTTATTAGCTGTTATAATATATTTATTATATTATGCCCCGGTCTCAAGTCATCGGAAAAATTTGACAAAAAGCTTTATTATTGTTCAGTCGAAAGAAGGTGAAAACGATGGATTTTTGCACATTTTCGCATTGCCAAAAATTGTAATTTTGACCAAATGAAACCAACGTAGTTTTGTTTAGGATATTATTTTGTATCAGAAATGGCTATTTATGATAATTTTTATTAGGGCCGACCATTTTTTTTAAAGAAAAATACGTATAATTCAGAAAATCTGTGTACCTACATGGTTTTTTTTATAAATATCATTCGATATCTAAATAACTACTTGGTAAATCGAAATATTTTTTTTGTTTGAGAGTGGATACTTGAGCGGCATTAAAAATAGTATTAGCTTCAAAGAATATCAACTTTTTTTGTAAAAAAAATATTAATGCACAAATTAACATTTCATGTTGCTAAAATGTCACCAATCGATAAACTTTTTTAATTATGCAAATTTTTATATACAAGCAGCAAGCAGCGAATGAAATAAAGGTAATACATTAAAAAAGTTTTAAAAACAAAAAAAATATGAAATATGTTTTCTACCAACTCCACTTCCGTGTAAGGACGTGGTAGGTATAATCCCGCGTTTTTATTTGGCTACATTTTTTATTTAATTAACTGTAGTGGTTTAATAAACATACAGTATATAGAAATAAATTTGGTAGGGTAGGCAATACCTACTTTTTTCGAAAAAACTAATGTATTTTTGGAAACATGTAGGTACCCCCAGACCTCTTGCACGCTAATGGGTCAGTTGGCTCCTTTAGAGGTGCATCCCCGGCTACACATGAACTCCTGACTTACCTTAAACCACCACCCAGGACGGCAGCGGCACTTGCTGCCTCCGCTCGACCCCCGGTGGGTTAGACATGCAGGCGAAGAAAGAAGACAAGACAGAATTAAGAGCGCCAAAGGATCCTACCCAGCATGCAGGGTAGAAATAGGACAGGAGGAGGCCTCACGAATCGCCCACACCTCTCACTTTTGTGAACGGGGTTGGTGAACGATGGGGTCCACCCCTACGAGGCCGTTCAGGCCTATAGTGATGGGGTAAAGAGCGATAATCCTGCTCGACCCCAAACCCCAAATCACAGTATATAAAACAATTTATATACTGTTCCCAGGTCATGACCATGTTCAATGGATACTGGCGTGGAAACATGTATCACATCATATAATGATCGCTCACTTCCCTGCTTTTAAAATTAAAAAAAATCATTCTACATCAATTGGTTAACGATTATTGAGTGATCTATGTATATAAAAAAATACAGTGAAAGAAAATGCATCAGTTAGGTTTATTTTTGTTAATAAACAAAATGTGCCCAATAAAAAATGTCGTAATTAGCCATTCCGTATATCAATCTTATAGAATAAGACTATGTTGGTCTGATTTGGTTATACTCCAAAAAATTGTTACTCCACTACATATAAAAAACCGTGTAGCTAAGGTAAACCGGATTCGTAGATTCCATTTCTGGTATCAAAATGGACATAAAGTTAACGAGTGAGTCATGAGAGGTCAGAAGGTAGGAATACATGAAAACGATGAATTCACAATTTCCGAGTGAATTTTCTCGTTTGCTTTGACTCGAGCGTACATGGCGCTGAGAAAATCTATTCGGAAATATTTAAAGATTATTGAAAACCGAGTGCAACCTTGAAAACGATGGATTCTTGCACATTTTCCCATGTAAAAATTCATTATAGCATTCCAAAATTCACCAGACGGACTGAAATATTGTTGCTAGGGTAGACCGGGCACCTAGATTCTATTACTAGCATGAGAATTGATATAAAGCTAACGAGTGGGTTTTGAGAGGTTCCGGTGGGGTTTGAGACCGGAGGCACCGGAAAAATTTGACAAAAGACATGTAGATATTCTGTTTTTGTATAAAAAAGTATAAGATGCGTTGATTGATAGGGCTGTATGGGCAATAATACCGTAATCAAATCCTGTCGATTATACTGTTTCAAAATCGCCGACAGAGTGCCCGAGTGCAGCGTTGCCAAATCTACTTGTACCCCAGCCCTAGGGAAATTGTGCACGATCTAGCAACACCGCCTCTGGGGGTGCCAGAGACAATAATACAACAAACAAATAAGGGAGATAGGCCCTTTTGTCAACATTTCCTGGACGTCACCACCGGTACTTATCGATACCCCTCGTATAACTTGGCTGTCGACTACTTATTGAACTGCCCTGGTATGTGGATTATTCGTGAGTACTCGATGGAAATTTCTAAAAGGATCTAGCCGCCTAGTTCGCCTATATAAATGCCACGCCGTGCCGGCGAGGAAGTCAGTGTTAATCAGACAGCGATCGAAAGCAAAGAAGCAATACCTAAGTAAAATAACTCCAATTTTCGAAGTGTTTTCGGCGTCTAATTCTACTTGAAAGGAGAAAACGAAATGTGAGATGCGTCAGAACCCTTCAGTTTAATTGTTCCTATAGATTTGAATATACCTTGGATTCGAATCGAAAGTGGAACAGTCGATAAAAATTAATTAACTGAACTGTTTCCTCACTTGATGATGCTGTTAAGATTGTAGTTGTAAGTGTCGTATATGAGATACCCATAGATGATGACTCAGTAGTCTGCTCTATATGAGTTTCTTCGGTTTGTCCAAGTGCCTCTCTAATGAGCGACTTCGGCGCGCAGCACTTGGTACCTGTTTTTCTACATTTGAATATTTCTGTCATTTCGGCGTTTCCTGAAATATACAAAAGAGTTCAATGTAATTGATGTAAATACAAAATTCATACGGGGTATATGTAAATAACATCACTATGCCATGCTATGAATTAGCTGAGCACGTTTATACTTGCTTATAATATTTTAATCGATTAAATGGAAGAAAAAGTGTATGTTCCATGCAATGAAGTGAACTTATTATATAGAAATAAAGAATGTAGGAGTTACCCGATTGAAAATAATGTATTTAGTAGTAGGTATTCCTAGAAAATGTCATGTGAAAATGTTTCCATATTCTCTCAAACACCAGTATTGTTTTTGTCGATGATGACTTCCTTACTGGCTGAAGTTGGAGCAATTTATCATCATGTATGTATCCATAGAGAATAAGGGTAGATTTTTAATAACTGATTTGAACAGTAGGTATTTTTTGTAATATAATAAGTTACCCACCTTTAATATGCAATACATAGGTATACTTATGAGTACATAAAAATATTTTACATTTACAAAATTTCATTTAATTTGACAAATTGTTTTGTAAGTATGACCAAATAGAGACCATCACTTCTAGTTTTTTACACCATTTTCTACTAAATACTTACTAAAACAAGTGAAACTTAAGTAAGATACAATGCAAGAACCAGGGCATTCAGGTCGTGGGTCTGGTGTCGTAGTTGAGGTTTTTGGAAGCAGTTGAGGTTTTGGCCTTGATGTTGTAACCCTGGTGTTATCACAGCATACCGAACCTTTCTTACAGTTGGATGTGTGTGGTATAAGAACTGAAGGTCTCTCACAAAAAGCTGCCATTATGTTCAATAAACAAAAACCAGGGCATATCGGGCCTGGATCCCTTGTACTTGGCCTAGAACTGGTTGTAACAGGTTGTGGGGGTGGCGGTGGAGGTGAATCTTCATTGGACTGCGAAATATCACTATAATTACTTTAAAAAGTGCAAGTTAATGATGTTAATGAAAAAGTATAAGTTAATGAACAGACAATAATAATCTGTTTAATTTTTATAGGGAATAAATTTGCCCTATAAAAAAGTTGTACCTATTTGAAGAAATCAGATTAATATTACTTGTTTTTATAAAAGGATCATTATAGTTCAGTGTAGTCACTGAACTGCATTAAACATGGTAACTAAATCTTATTTTTTTTTGTAGTGTAAAAGATCATTTAGAAGGATGATCCTTTCTGCTTTTTTAAATTTTCAGATGTGAGAAAATACCCAATTTTAAACAGAGTAGGAGACAAGGTAATAATTAGATGGCTCAACACCTCGCCATTTACCATTAACTACTAATTTAACGGTCAAAGATAATATTAAATTTTATTTTAAGTTTGAAAATCAGAGCTACTGTCATTTGTGGTGTTTAGTGAAAAAATTCTTGGTTATGGCATTGTCTACCAACAGTTAATGAACAAGTAATAGCGAAATTTGAACTCACCGGAGCAGTGATGCAACAACTACCTTCATTTGGACATTCGGCTTCAGTGTCAATATTGTCACAAAATAAGGCAAAAAAGTCACCCACACATTCCCCATCACATTTTTTTAAAACGGGAGGCACTGTAGTTGTCTTTTTAAAAAAATTGTTGGTAGTATCAGTCGGGCGCGGGGTTGTCCTTTGTTCGATATAGGAATAATTGTTTTTTGTTTTATTTGGATATACTAAATTGGGTGGTACTTTGTCACCAAACGTATTACTTGAAACGCAACACCTTAAACCAGGTTTGCAGAGATTTCCTATGTTGACGATAGCTTCACAGTAATCGGCAATTTTCTCCGCCACACATACTCCCCGGTATTGACTGCTATTACAACCATGTCCGCTCACTAGTAAAAACAAATAAACTATAAAAGCTATACGATTTTGCCAAAATGTAAATCAAGCCAAGGCAGATGTGCGACCACAATGTTACAAATTTGACCAATCATTGACCAAATCAAGTAAAATAATTTCATTTAAAAAATTGTAAAAAATGACATAACAACTTTGTTAATTTAATCAATCAATATCTAATAATGAACAAAACTGTACACTTATAATTTGAAACACCATTTATATACAGGATGTCCCACTTAAGATTCATTCTTTCATAGCTCTCTTATTTAACATTTTAGACAAAAATCCAGATAGCAAGTATTTCAAGAAATTATTTTTTATTTAGAAACACTTACTTTTTTGTATGTACACTTTCTTCCGGGTTAAGTTGAGTGAAGTGATTTATGAATGAGTATGGAGAGATATCTGTTACCGATATAATGAAGGGAATGATATGAACTTGGTTCTGTTTTTCCATATTATTATCTTTCAACGTCTATTGCTAGTTATATAATATAATATATATAATATTTTTCATTTTTTCTGCTGTTTTATTTTTATTTATTATTATTATTATTAAATAGTTTTCGAGATACCTATCCACTGGCCAAAATTTCATGGGCCACCCTGTATATATATATATTATATATATTTATAATGACACATAAAAATCATAATTACATACCCGATTCGTTGGTTACGGGAACAGTAGTTTGTTTCTCAATCTGGAACAATAAATTTTCAAATTTATTGTTTTTAATTCTGCTGAAAGTGATGGTATCTGAATTACGTATGCTGAACAATTTATCTTAAACATAAATAGATTTTGTACAAAATAGTACTTTGGATAGACCCTTTTCTTCTTATACTAATATTTTATTTGTTGGTAGTGGCTCATAGCATCAGGTCTCACTATATATCATAGCAATAACAATTTATTTATTTATTTAAGAGAGAGATACGTATAGCTAAAAAACTGTATTTTTATTATTTTGTTTTTGCACTTCTCAGTCTATCACTAATTTATTTTTCTTGTAGACGGCTATTGTTAATATTATTATTATTATTATTATTATTCTAGTACTACCACTATTAGCCCCGTTTTCTGTTTTAACTGTTTCTGGGCTAACTCTTGTCTTAATGACTTGGCTATCATCGCACCTATGAAATATCTGGGATATATGGTCAACTATTTTATTTTTTATTTTTATAATACTGAATGGTTACAAGTGGGGGTTTAAAGTCCCCCCCCCTGCAAACTTTTGAACTAATTGCGTTAGGGACTCCGGACAAAATACAGGGTGAATAATGTAAAATGTATTATTTTTTTACGATAATTTCAAAATTTTGCAGGGGGGGGGCGGACTTTAGACCCGCACGGTATATAAAATATCTTAACCAATAGCCATAGCCAATTTTGTATTTTGAATAATGTAGATCAACCCTTTTCCTATATCATGGCGAATTGACAATTCATGTCGTAGGTATACTTACCACCAATAACTTAAAATCTAAATATAACCAAGGCTTATCACCATTTTTTGATGTAACTATACAAGTATAATATTTAAATAAATTGGATTACCTGATTGGAAATAATCTGTGAACCTGCTGTTGTTGTGGTGTGTAATGTAGGCATTTTTTGCGTAGTCGAAGTTAGTTCCGTTGTCATGGGGAGTTTCGTTGATGTATTATATGCATTTGGTGGCTCGACACAGCACTTCATTGATGGAGAAGGACAGGTTACGTTATCAAACACATCATAGCATATTATTGTGGCAAATGTATGCACACATACGCCAGGACAATCTTTCGAATCTGCAGTGCTTGTTATGGTGTCCAATAGTCCTAGAAAATGCAGACTGCAGTCTTGAAGTGTCACTTGTACCCTTCTGGGGTATTATTATTGACTGAATAAAATCAAGTTAATTTCTGTTCAAGAAACCACAAATTGCTTTGAGGCTAAAGGTAAAGTTTGAGGTCAGTAGATTCAGTTTGCACTCGCATATCCACAGCTAATTTGGGGATGGGACTAAACTAACTAAATTAGAAATGGCCCTGAGTTGGGCTTGGGGAAAATAAACAGTCAAAACTCAAAACAAAAAACAGGACGTAAAATTGAAACAGATGTTTCTAACCATTGGCTGTTTATTGTCACATCACCAGTATTGGTCCAACTTACTTTGATACATCAATGGATGTATCAAACATCGATTTGTTAATATTCGATTTTTTTCAGTGTGGTGGTACCACTACAGAATTTAATTAGTTACGGAGTTACCGAAAGTAAAACCAAGTACCTACCTATCTCGGACTCACATAAAAATTGCAACGACCTAGGTAACTATTGTTATTTGCGAAGTAAGTGCAAAAGTGGGCTATTGTTGAACAGGAATTAATAACTGCATACTATGAAAAACAAGTCATATAACGTCATTATTACGAAAACCGCTGATTTTAGAGATGGTATGTTATACAAAAAGTATTCAGAATTTACCGTACAATTAAAAATTGGCATAATATACAGGGTGGTCAAAAAAATCAATGATAACTACATATGTTCTTCTTGAGAAACACTGCGTATAAAATTTTCTTATGTCAAATAATCCGCAACTAAAAATACTAATCGACGTGTCCGAGCGTCTTTCCACAAAATAATTACCTAAATTTTAAACGAATTTGTTCCTTTCATCATGGACGCACTGTATATATATATATATATATATATATATATTGGTGAAGCCGTTCACCTAACAACATAACAGCAATAAAAAACAACAGTGGCAGTTGATTGTCGTTTTTTATTTTCTAAAAAAGCAGCACATGGTTTGTTGTAATTTAAATATGTTTTAATTATTAATCGTGATTATTTTTACCATCATTGGTTATTTAATTGTCTTAATATGTAGTGTTTGATATTATTGACAACAATTGTTATTTTTTATATAGTGATGTGGTTTTGTAATCATTTAGTCAATTGCTTATATTTAACCTCTACTTTTTCATTCCTGAATAGGAGCAATAAATGGCTCCGAATTTGGAAAAAAAGAGTACTCTTCTTTCTGCCTTACTTCACTGCAATCCCATTTGAATTAGTTCTTTGCCTTGGCGTAGGATGGGAAGAATGTCAGCTTGGTGTTAATGTGAGAGATTAAAATCAGTTGATGTTTGACTGTCCCCTAGCTAATGCGGTTTCCATGTTTCCCTCATTCCAGCACTGAATGGTGGTTAGGGCTTACCAACCTAAGTCGTTCCTGAGGCGCAGTGCGGCTTGCGAAATAATAATATGTCGCCCCCTCTTTCACACAAGTCTCAGACTTTCGGGCAAATTTTTGTGCTTAGAATGACGGGTAGAGATATTACTATTACTATATATTAACTATTATATTATTTAATGATTACTGAGATATTCATAAAAATACTTCTCATCAATGAAATATCACAATATTTATAAGGTGTAACGCGTGGTATATTCAAAGCATTAGATTTTGTTAATGTCCTGTAAGGGTGCGTTTATATTTAAGCAGTCGTGATATGCTAGTATAAGAGCGGCGATATTAGCGAAAAAGTAGAGGGGACTAGTTGCAAACATTTACACTGCAGCAGAGTGCAGGGTTGGATTTAGGGTGAAGAAAATCAGACGTATATAAGAAAATAAAATTTAGTGTGTACTTCACATTCAAAACTTGTGACAGTTTGTATCGCGTGTAAGTCAATGGATTACAATAATAATTATTAATCATTTCAATCTAAAGTTAACAGTTATGGTATTTAATTAAAAAAAATTAAGTAATTATAACGAATAAACTTCATTCAATACATATTTTTCCGAAATAAATCATAACATATCTGAAAAAGCGTACCTGATAGAAAACTGCTAGCTAAGGAATCATCCTGCGCTTGCACCCCTAAAAACAACACAAAGACGATGATTTGTCTGGTCCTACACATGATAGCTACTTAAGAAAAAAATAAACCAGCCACGCACAAAGCACTTAATTGAAGACCACAACCATTTCGTTCTTTTGCACAAGTCGGCTAGTCGGAATGTTCAGTAAATTTAAATTCCGTTAATTTCGTTCTTATCACGCAGCAGTTACCAACTATAGGAATACCACCATTAGAGTACCTTATTAGTTTTACTGGTAACCGCTGTCCAATGTCGAAGTGGTGCTAGCGGTGCTTCACAGTTATCTTGAATCATCGAGAACGAGGTTTGTCCTTGACATGATGGTCAACGACCTGTATTACCTTATGTTTTTGTGGCTGAACCCTAACACACCTACACATCGCAGTCGATTATGTGTGCTGCAAAGTTCATAAATTTGTTAATTGAACATTTAGGTAATACGGAGCGATAAAATATATTTCATTGAAGTACCTACAGTCTGACCCAAATAAGTGGATAAAATTCAAATACATAAATAAAATTTACAACTAAACAATTTTTTTATTTCTATTTGTTTACGGTACAGATAAGTAAACCATCTAATCAAATACTATATATTTGTCGATATAATAAAACCTCTTCAATGTTTCAGCAACTCATAAGTCATAATTCTGTAAATTCCGTTCATGAGATAAATTAAAAGATATCAATTTATATAAAAATAATTCATTTTGGGATAGGTCAATATATAATGTTCATTTCCTATGAATTTAACAAATGTAAACATAGACAGTATGTTCCATTTAGAAAACTAGACTTCGACAAAATGAATTTAAGACTGGGGTCACCTTGTATAACATTCATCATTGGAAACATTACACACGTGTTCTGGTAATGAAAATCTGCCACCTTAGTTTATTTTCGGATACTTATTTGTCTTCTTGCGAGTAATTCTTGGATGCAGGTATACATTTTACGTTAATATAAATCATTATGTTTTTCATTATTTATAAAGTATCTATGTGATAATTTCTGACAAAGAGCAACGGGGGTACGCAATACAATTCAGTCGATAACGAACCATAGAACCACACCACAAGTATAAATCTTTATACTTGTGATAGAACGCAGGATCGTTAGTGAAAACTTGATCCAGTAGAGGGAGCAGCCGTGAACATGTGCAATCTAGACTAGCATCGCGACGCCCGCTAGTATCGCAGAAATACTCACTCGACGCTTACCATTTCTGACGTCTAGAACAATTTTGATGTGAACTTATAAATATGTTGTTTCTTTAGAAAAGTGGCTTGGAATGATATAAAGTAAAATATTTCTATATCCGCAATTTACTCATTGTTTTGAATTCAAACAATATACCGATAAATATAACCGGAATAAATATTCACCCGAAACTGTAGTATTCCTCTAAATTAGGCGTGGTAAAAATAAATTAGTGCTTGTGTAAAGAATTAATTTATAAAGGTTGTTAAATACTACCGCTAATTGTATGTGTTATTGTATAGCTTTAAGAAAACAAAAGAATAATGTGGCATCAATCATTATTTGGATTTACTACCCTTACAGTGCTCTTCAGTAATACAGGTATAACATGTTTTAATTATTCATTTCATTAAATATTGTCGAATATGATTTAATTATTACATTTTTCAATAAGCTGTTCGTACTACGAGCCTGTTATCCATGAACTTAATCCTCAAAATTAATTTAGTTATAATTTAAAATGTCTGATACACATCGTTATGTTTTAATATACGGAAACTGTTTTGAAAAAAGGGGCGTTGTTTCTTTAAAAGTAGGAATTAATATAAAATGTGTCTATTATTAACCGACGAAGGCAGACAATTTCAAAAAGAGTTACTGTACCAAAATAGGACAGATATATTTGCAATTTGTAAACAGGGATTTTCTATATACGCTTATAAATTATAACATACTAAGAATTACATGGGCAATGGGAATGGGACCCTTTTTACTGTCACCTTTACAGATCTATGTTCACCTCCCTTCTTATTTAAAATTTCTTATCTCTTTCTTTACCTTTCTAATCAGAATCTATATATTTGATAGCTTGATATATGTGCAGTAATTTAATGTTCTGAGTTTTTGCTTTCCAATTACTAGAAGATTAGGTACTTCTTTATGCGATAGCAGATTTCAATCGATGGTTTTTATATGGAGCTTCTTTGACAATTCTATGCAAAAAATCTCCATAGAAAAAGTTGAATGAAAATGTTAACGCCGTGCACCCTCTGGTCAATTTCAATCACATCTTAATATTTTTAATAATCTTAATATGCTATGTCTTAATTTAGCTAATAAGTATATTTAAAAGAATGTCTAGGAATGCAGGAAACATTTGAAAGATCTCTGATGTCTTATTACTACGATATCTTATGTACTATTTTCTTCATTTGAAACTATAAAAGCTGTATATAAAACTACCTATGCATATATACGCCTATGTCTAAATACCTACTATATGTATAAAGAAATGTTAATATAATAATAATAATTAAAACATGATTTATTCAACTTTCAAAACTTGCATTTCGAAAATTGTTAATCTTTAGGTCAAGGCTTGTACTGATCTGATGATCTGAATCTGATGAAAGTTAGACGTACAATATATTCTAATGAAAAATAAACTATATCTCACTAACCTCTCTTGTATAAAAATAATGTTCTTTAATTTAATTAGAAAATATATAAAATAAATAACTTTTTCTTCGCTTTTTGTTGATTTTAACAACTCAGAACTTTGCTGGCACATGAAGGTTTATATGTTCTCTTTAGCTGGGAATACAAAAAACAATAAATGCTAGTTTAGTAGCAGCCTTCACTGTGAATCACAGGGAAATAGGTCATAATATATTGGTCTTCAGTCAATCCTCTCACTCAAGCATTCTTGGTCTTGACCCTTGCCTTGGACTTGACTTATTGACTTATGGTCTTAATTATTGATGGGCTTGCAACATATTTTTTCATTGACCTGAGTGATAGTGTGTGTGTGATCAATGATCATTTAAATATGAAAATATATCCCACCTATCTCATCAATTCTGAACTTTCATCCAGAGACAGTTACAGAGAAAAACTACTTGTAGTATGGAATATTTTTGTGATAAGCATTCTTATGAATGCTTTCAAACTATAATTTCTTTGAAGACATACTTTGAAGACATGAAAAGCTAAAAACAAAACGGAGAGCAAATAGTGCTCAACAGACACAAGTTTGTAAAAATAAGGAAAAGAAAATTATGTTACTCAGAAACTATAGTTACGCTAGTTTTAGCGCTTATTTTTTGAAAAAAAAAGTTGTTTCGTTTAATAAATTTAGAAAAATACAGCTTTCTGTATCATCACCCTGTATAACAGCAATGCGTAGGGTAGTTTGTACTGAATATCACTTGACTAGATTATCATTCAGTAAAGAGAGTTATTGGAAATCCTCTCCGAGTACTGTCGCTCTATATTAACGACGACTTTTCAAATAGTGCTTGACCTGATCTTGTTCACAAAATTGTATTTATTGGAATGGACTATAAACAGCGTGCCTTGTTTTAACGGGAACACTTTCGTTCCAACAAAGATGTTATTTTAATTAGTTATATAAGTTAGAACGTTATTACAACAATGTTAATTTCTATTAGCCTAAAGAATTTATTTACAGCATATGTTTTTCTTGCCAACTAGGTATTAATTTGTGGCTATGCTAAACATTTAATTAGTAGTTGATTTTATAATTTTTTCTTTACGATAACTGAAGTTGTCCTTATGCGAAGAGTATGTGTGCTTCGTAACTTTCCTGATATACTGAATAATACTCATAGATTTATAATAAAATTGCATTATGTTTCTGTGCATCTGTGTTTAGTTATCCGTTTTCAGACGTTCGTAAATTTTATAACTATATTTTTATACAGTTCTATATCCATTTCTACTCGGCACATTCATATAGTAAGAAATTCAGGGCGTCAAGTAATAAAATATGCAAAAGTCTTGAATTATAAAATGCTAGTTAGCTAGTTAATCAAAAAGAAAACGGAGTGTTATTTCTCAAAGGAAATGCAGAACGTAGTAGATATTTATGTGATTACCAGCAGTGGTTTGCTTAGTCTCGGTAATTCTTACTAAGTCCCCATTTTTATTCAATAACAATATCATTTCTTATATTGTTCATTACTTTTGTCTGCTCTCTATTTTGACTTTTCAACTATGTGTAAAAAAATTCGTACGTACAGTATACTTAAATATAATGAAATCCAAGACTGATTAATACATACAATATGAAATTTAACCATCATAATTCGCTGTTTAAAAAAAAATTGTTTAACTATCTGCTATAAAAACAGAAGAATAAGATTATCGATAGATTAAAAACAATCCGTTAGTAGGAGGGTGGGTAATTAGGTACTTAATCAAAAATACTATGTTTTGTGCGGACTTTATTGTTGAAAAATACAAGATGCCGGCCAAAGGGCACTTTAATCATTTTTAATGGAACGATCTGATTATACAAATACCTTATTGTGTATTGAGTAGTTTATGCTTCCATGGTGCATGAAAACGTAAACTGTTGAAATAAAATAATAAAATGTGCCGCCCACATACCTATTATCATAAATTTTCCGACAATCAATTTTGCACAGGGAACATAGGTAGGTATATTTTGCCATGAGATATTTTATTTCGTATGTCATGATGCAAATATATTTATTACGAATTTTTGTAATATTTGAAATTACAAACATTAATTGCAATACTAATATTATAAAAATATTAGTATTGCAATTAATGTTTGTAATTTGCTCGGATTAATAGTAAACTATAAGAAGTACACTCACACCTGTGACAAAAATTCAATATTTAGGTTACCTTTTCGATTCACATAATAACTATGACAATTAGAATACCAAAAGACAAAATTGAAACGTTAGAAAGATTAATTCACAGATTAAAAGATAAAAAAATCAGTAAAGATAAGAACATTATTTGCTTCCTTCGCTGGAAAGCTAGTATCTGTTTCTCCAGCCTTAAGTTATGGCTGGCAAAACCATTTGGGATTGTAAAATTTATAAACCTTAAATATAATAACATGCATTTTAATAGTAAAATGGAAATACCTTCTACTTTCTAGCATCTTCTAGCTTAAAGATAGAATTTAATTGGTGGTTAAATAATATTTTTGATACTTTCAAAATCCGTTTCTTCTATACAAGGTGTAGTTTGTTTTGACTTACGATACCCGCAAACATTTGTTGGCCTCGCAAAATACGTTTTTATATACAGGGTGTAGTTTGTTTTGACTACGGTACGCGCAAACATTTGTTTACCTAGCAAAATACCTATTTCTATACAGGGTGCAGTTTGTTGGGACTACCATATTCGCAAACATATGTTTGCTACGCAAACTGCGTATTTCTATACAGTGTGTAGTTTGTTTTTGACTACGATACCCGCAAACATTTGGTTGCCTCGTAAAATACGTATTTCTATACAGGGTGTAGTTTGTTTTGACTATGATACCCGCAAAGATTTGTTTGCCTCGCCAAATGTGTATTTCTATACAGAGTGTAGTTGTTCGTTATGGCTACCATATCCGCAAACACTTGTTTGCCTTGCAAATTCGTATAGTTTTTAATAGTGCATAATAGTTTTTAACAACATTTTTCTCGGGAGCGGCTCATTTTAGAGATGCAACAATTACATATTTTTTATATGTTTTTGTATGTTCTTTCATTTTCATTATGCAACCATAATTATTAAAAAGCAAAAAATAAAAGAGTTATAGGTTCATAATCTATATTTACACGGGTGATTTCAGCCCTTTGGCATAGGAGGGTGAATATCAAATTTGGAACAATTACATAAAAGAGCAATAATAACAAGCGTACCAAATTTGAAAAGAATCGGTAAACTAGCAAATAAAATATTGAAAAAAATTATTTTAAAAAATCTAATCTCTAAGCCCTGTAGGTCCGTTATTTTTGAGTTTTCGAAAAACTATTATAGGAACTTCGGACTAATTTTTCTTGTAGAACCAACCCTCGAATTTTTTGCACGTCATTTCCGAACACCCTGTATACAAAGATAGGACATTATAGAGCAGCACTGTATAAGTATTCAATCATATTCTATCCAATCCGTCTCCTACACAAGTCTAGACATTCGGGCTAATCCTTATGATTAGAAAGAGGGGTAGATATTATTACTGTTACTGTTATTATGTGATTTAAATACACTTTTTTAGGTTTGCCTACTGTGGGAGGTGGTATGGCAAGTTCTGCAAATGGAATCAATGCTCTTCCGGAAAGTGAAACTCTTTCTCCAATAGAACCTGTTAATTTTCAAAGACGCTTCGAACCTTATTTTGACACAACGACACCACGGAATGTTACAGCTCTTGTAGGAAAATCAGCTTATCTAGGTTGCAGAGTACGCAATTTAGGAAACAAGACGGTAAGTAAATATTCTGTCATTTGATAGAAAATTATGAACCTCAGAAGACTAATAATAACAATTATAAACTGTAACCGTTTATACAAACATTAACTGTTTCAGTTAAAAAAAGGGAAACGCAACTAATACCTAAATACAATTTCGTTTATTGGGATAACAGCTCACTGCAATGAATTTCTACTACTGGAAACGGAGGAAATGATGCTATTCTGTGTATCATTAGTCTAACTAATGATAACTGATGTTATACAAAACTCTTGTTAGGATTATGGTGATGTTATCCACAAATTTTCATCCACAATTGCTGACGTAGAGGAACCTATCTCACATAAATAGTACGATTTACGCTAATTCTAACGATTAACGGAAACTTTGAACTGCGCATGGGTTACAGTATGCGCCCTTCAAACACGCCGTCATTCATTCTAATTTAGCCGCGACTAATAAAAACTATTTTCTCAAATACAGACAAATTTGTAAATATTAGGAATTTAGAAATTTTTCGGCAATATTTAAATATAAGAAGAATACTTATATACGATAAAAATAAAATATGCGCCTTCCTTCTTTTTGCAAACATTTGGTTGCTGCATATTTATTCGAAGATGTAGGTGCCCCTATGATTATTTTTAAATAGGTCACTACAACATAACCAACAATCCTACGTAAAATTTAAGGCGTGACAAACGGAGTATGTTTAAGTAAAAAAATATTTTTTTCTATTTTGCGGATATAAACAAGTCATTATGAAACTCAATTGCGTATCGAAAAGCGAACTTTTTCGACACTCAACTTTTTGTTTTTAAATGTTGGTAGCAACAAATTTACATCCTTCGTTGTTTCTATAGTAATGGCATTGTGTTTATAAACCTATAGTCAAAGGTAATGGCCTTGTTTATATAAAATATAGTTAATCAACCGCAGTAGTGACACCTTGTGGAAGAATCTATTACTACCAAGGTCGTTGAATTTGATTGGGTATTTCTATAAATACACGAATTTCATTGGTCAGGTGCACACATTATCCACCATGACATCTGTACGCCATCCACTCGTACTAATGCGGTTGAATAACTATATATCTTTATAAACAAGGGTAATGGCATACAAAACGCCGATGACACCAACTGTTACAGAATATGTATAAAAATCCCTATACGGAAATTCAATTTTCTGATGATTTTCCTTTGCTTTCATAGGTGTAACTGTGAAACGTGCAAAATAGAAAAAATAGTATCAACAACGCGTTCCATAAGGCGTTTATCGCACCTGTCCTTTAGAAAACGAGCCACGGACGCATGCGATAAAAGTACCTACGCCTTATGACACTCGTTTAATACTATTATAATGCGTGTTCCTTCTATTGGGCAAAATGGGGTTGCTGCATATTTATTAGTAGATTTACCCTCATGATTATTTTTACACAAGTTACTGCCATCATAACCAACAATATCCTATGTAAAATTTAAGGCGTGACAAACGGTCTATGTACACGAAAACAATATTTTTATAATGCCTGCCCCTTCTATTGAACAGAATGGGGTTGCTGCATATTTATTCAGAGATGTACCCTCTTGATTATTTTACACAAGTTACTACTATCACAACCAAAATCCTACGTAAAATATACGGCGTGACAAACGGTCTATGTATAATAATAATATAATATAATAATATCTCTACCCCTCATTCTAATCACAAGGATTAGCCCGAAAGTCTGAGACCTGTGTGGAAGAGGGGGCGGCATATTATTATTTCGCGGGCCGCATTTGCGCCCGCGAAAGAAGGCCGCATAAGAAAAAAATATTTTTATAATGCGTGTTCCTTCTACAATGGGCAAGATGGGGTTGCTGCAAATTATTAGGAGATATTTTTTTCTTATGCATAGACCGTTTGTCACGCTTTAAATTTTACGTAGGATTGATTGTTGGTTATGCAATAGTACCTAACATGTGTAAAAATATCTATGGGGGTACATCACCGAATAAATATGCAGCCAGCAACCCCATTTTTCCCATTAGAAGAAATACGCATTATAAAAATATAAAAATATTTTTTTTACTTATATATACTTTAGTTTACTATATATATATACAACGTGTCCCACATAAGAATGAACTGCATGGGGATCAGGAAAACTATAAGAGATACAAATGCGCTTAAATAGGGAAGAAGTTAATCGTACTTATTAAGCGTACTTCTTTATCGCGTAAATTTTATCTCCAACGTTTCGTCCTCGCGAAACCATCAGCCACTACTGTTTTTTAAATACGGCCCTGAATTTTTTTATGTGAATTCTGGAAGATATTTCCATCGCAAATTCACCCATGTGTCGCACATTGCGATTAGTTAAGTTTTTGTGTACTTTCAACAACCATCATATTTATTTTGTTATACGGCCCTGTTTCCGGAAGCCTAAATTAACGTGTAACAGTTATTAACAGCACTAGCACTCCTAGTGCTAACTACATTTTTTTGTCAATACAAAATTTTACACCAATAATTTATTAACGAGTAATTAACAATTAACGTATTTATTTTAAATGGCTCGCAATGATCAAGTAAGACCAAATAAGTAAGAAACCATATTTGATTCTATAAGCAGCTGTAACATCTTGTCACTGTGGATTGAAGCACACTGGAAAGCATTTATGGACTGACACTATTAAACGGTTCATTAACACTGATCATTATCGAATGTAAGTACATAAACGCAGTTTTTGATGTACCCCCAAAGAATAAAATCCAAAGGGGTAATATCTGAAGATCGGGCTGGCTACGGTACTGCGGAATAAGTTCCTATCCATTTTCTTGGGAATCGGTTGGACAAATAACCACGAACTTCTCTGAAATTATAGCTGGGGCGCCATTCCTCTAACCATTCTGCTGAAACCAACAGTTCATAACATCTGCTAGCGGTAGATTATCCAAAAAAATTCTCTAAATCATTCTGAAGTAAATTTAATTAAATAACGTTCAGAAGTTAAAGAGGTATTGTAAAATAGGCCCTATTATTCTTATCTTGTACCAAATATTCCAGTCCAGATATTGAAACTAAAACGTTGTTGATGCTTGGATGTCTTATAGGCATGTGGATTTCCATGGGACCAGTAGTGATTATTTTTTCGATTAAATAGGCATTATTGGTTACCATGCTTTCATCGGACCAAATTATGTTGAAAGGGAAATGTTGTTCAGCTTGACATCGTTTGGTATCCCATTCGCAATATGTTCTTCGTTCCTTGTCACCAGGCGTTAGTCCTTGACAAACTCTCCATTTATAAGGGTGAAATTTTTCCTTACGTAAACACGGTGCGCTGTTGTTTTTGCTATGCCAGTAGTTCGTTCGATGATTCTAGTCTAGTTGATGTTCCAGAATTTTCAGTTACAGATAGTAATACATTATTCACGTGCTCTTGATTATATGGTTTTTCTCGTTTGTGAATAGGTTTCTTAAATGATCCATATTGTTTAAGATTTGATTCCAGTCTTCCGAATATAGACTTCCCATGCGGGCTGTCTCCAGGATAAGACTTTCGCATCATGCCCTTCCCATATCTAAGACGTATTACAAACGTATATAAGTAAGTATATATGTTTTTAAGTAAGTTTAGGAACAGTGTCCCTAAATAAAGTTTTTCCTAGCTCTATACATAAAACCTGCAGGGATTGTGTAAAATATAAGAATACAGATTGTATATAAAGGTAAAGTAGGTATTAACGTAATTGAAAAATTGTTATTTTAATACAAAATTTAAATATAAATGTACTTATTTATACTCTTTATATATTTTATAAAGAGTATAAATAACTCTTTCTATATTTTTTGACTTTATACTCAGGGGTTTTATTATGACCTGAAGTTGAAAAAGTTAAAAAACATTTAAATAGCTCTTTACAAGTTACAGGATGTTCAAACTGAAATCATAAATCTATTATTTATTTTATTATACCAGGTGTCATGGATAAGGCACAGGGACATACATATTCTGACAGTTGGAAGTTATACCTACACAAGCGATCAACGTTTCCAAGCCAGTCATCATCCAGAAACAGATGAATGGACGCTTCAAATAAAATGGGCTCAAAAGCGAGACGCTGGAATATATGAATGTCAAATTAGCACTCAGCCTGTGCGAAGTTATTTCGTTAGCCTTACCGTTGTTGGTAAGTTCTTATACACTTATCAATAGAATTGTTTTTGAATCGAAAAGTTTTTGTTTAAACCACAAAAGGGTTAAATTCAGTAAATTACTTATAGAAACAAATCTTTATGGTTCCAATCACCTCTTGTGTAATTCGCACCAACGCGCTACCTACTGTAAGAGGTATAGTTTCAGTTTATTATAGTATTGAGTTATTTTTTATTAAAGATCATGGGAAAAAGTAAAAATACAGTTTTTAATTATTTACAGACGGAATAGCTGCAGACGAACCTGCCCCAGATGAAAACCAAAAATGTAAATGCACTTGTTTTCCTTTCCAACAGCTAGGCACAGGTTATGGATTAAGCTTATATTTAAATAAACTAACAGCAAATCAAACTAACATATATATATATGTGTACATAGAATGGTCCATTTTGCGTATTTCTTCGATAGCGGTTAAAAGGTTGGAATAGAGCAAAAACTTGGGAGAAAACATTGGATTGTGTTCAATTGGTCTTGGAATTAGTTTTCAAATTGGTCAAATTATCATGCTCATAGCTGAATCCTGTAGAACATAATGAGTTCTTGTACAATACGTCAGGTGACTACATGTGTCCTCTAGACAATTCATAAAATAAGAGTTTCAATATCCCTTAGCATAAAAGATAAACTGAGGATGAAGATATCTTCTGTCAACGTAATTTCTTTCAATAATTGTAAAATAAGTCGCAAACGGTAAAAAAATAAGGTGTCGGGAGGCATCAGATCGCAAAATACATTTAAACCACCATAGAACAAATATGCACAAATGAGACCTCTGTGTGTGTGTGTGTGTGTGTGTGTGTGTGTCTATATATATATATATATTCATACCCACAAAATAAGTATAAATGCTACTAATGAACTGCGCAAATTAACCATATTCAGCTTTCCATTAGTTGTCGTCTTAACCATTAAACTTTCTACATATTTAACAATAAAATTTTGTTCTTTTCCACCATATTGTTACGATGTTGATATCTAAGAAAAATAAAGTTGGTTGAAATATATAGCAAATTTAAAACTAGTAAATTCCCCATAATATATTGACTCAACTTTGAAGACACATACTTGAATAATTATAGGTGATAGTTCATTCCGTCACTAGCTAAATTTGTCTTATAGGTGAAGTACACGCAGTGTCTACATAAAAGCAATATCTGTAAAAACTCGCTCGAACACATACCAAAGATCAAGGGTATGTGAGATGCGGTACACAAACTTCTTGTGATTGGTACTAATGGGGTGAAGGGAACATTTTCTTTATATCTTAAAATTCATTAAGTACGTCTTGGCGGAAGAGGAAAGAAGTTTGAATCAATAGCCTCTCCTAGGCAAGTCGCCGGAGGTGTCGAGGGTGCGTAGACGCAATCCTTGCTGGTTTCGGAGATTCTGGTGATCTATAAGCATCAGTAAATAATCACGTCCGAGTGAATTTTCATTCATACCGACTGGCACATACCTACTGCTAAAAGTTGGCACTACTAATGAAATAAAAAGAAGAGGGTATAGCAGCATAGGTTATCTGTAGCCTTTGTAGAAACGCACCCCGTGTGCGTTGCTATTTTCCAAGTATGTAGCATATACAGATTTTAAACAAGAATTATATAACACTTTGTAGGCTTAGACAGCCGGTATCAGATGAAATCTGTAGAAGTTCTAGGTTGTTCTGCCATAGATGGCATCTTCAGTGCTTCTCATATGGTGATCTACGACTGAATGATTATTTAGCGACTGATCACCATACCAGAAGCACTGAAGATGGTATCTGTTAAAAGTGACGAAACGTCTGCAATTAAGTATCGACCACGGCAGAACAGCCCAGAAGTTCTACAGATTTCAACGGATTATATATTTCTACAGAAAATTTTTCTAATATTCTAATTTTCCAGAAAATATAAGAATGGTTTTTTACGCCGTTCAATTTTTCATTTACAAAATTTGTAGTTAGTATTATTGAGGGTACTTCTGTGCTTTTCACCCGTAGTATTATTATAGAGGTATTTTACTTTTTTATACAGATACAAACTTTGAAAAGATCTTTCAAATTATATTTAATTCTCCATAACGTTTTAGTTCCAACAGCACAGATTCTTGGAGGACCCGATCTTCATGTTGATAAAGGAAGCACAATTAACCTAACATGCTCTATTCGATATAGTCCAGAGCCGCCAGCCTATATCTTTTGGTATCACCATGATGACGTAAGTATATTATGCATTTTTAAGAATAAGTACCTATGTCTTGTGCATGCAAACATACAATGGCGTTTTAGGTTGGTTCTTGAACGACAGTGGTGAGGCACATTTTATTAGAAATAAAGTAAATACTTCAAATATCTGAAGATTCTCAAAATACAGAATAACTTATAATATTATAAAAAAAGTGATTATCTGTGGCAAATTTATTTCATTTCAGGTCATAAGCTACGATTCAAGCCGTGGAGGGGTTAGCGTTATTACTGAAAAAGGGGATGTTACAACTAGTTTTCTTCTGATTCAACATGCCGACATATCGGACTCTGGGAAATATTCCTGCAGTCCTTCCAATGCAGACGTCGCAAGTGTAAGGGTACATGTGTTGAATGGTAAGTTGCAATACTTATTCTAGGTGTATAAATAGGTACTTAGAATATTTTGTAAAAAAGTCATTATTTATATTAGAGTATACTAAATAATAATACATAACTAAAATATATAAACCTTTTCAGCTATGTACACAGGTGAACTCCTTGTTGGGATTGTATTTCACAAATTAAATTGTTCAAGCCAATTGATTTGACGGCATTTTGTCAACACAGGAAATGTGACAGCTCCCAACAAACACTACATCACTGCGGCATATCCTACTCGTAGAAGGTAGCCACATCATCAGATCCCCAGTGCCATGTTTGGTTTCCTCAGTGTGCTGTAAGTGGAAGTGGATGAACTGACGAATAATGCGGCGGATACAGGCATATAGTAATCTCTTCTATTGGTCTACTCTGATCCTGAGCCAGGTGAAACTATCGTGATTGTTCACTTTATGCGTCTGTATCTGTGGCCGATTGAAAAGAATCAACAAATTCGAGCCCTGTGCATGTCTGGTGGCATCAACGGTGCATGTTGTGGCTATCAGATAGGATATGTCGAACAGTTATTCAATGGTGGTTGGAGATTTTATTCGCAGAGTAGGTAGTTGTCTGAATCACATCAGAAATTAAATAAAAAACAAAATTTTATTTAAGAAACAAAGACGGTATCATATAAATCTACATCAATTGCACAGAAGATATTTTCAATATCCGATCATTATACTCTGTTCAGCTTATGCAAGCATGCATATGAAAATTAAATATTACAAAATGAGGTATCTTTTGTATATCACACACATAATACTGCCAATTATCTTGCTGACTACCTTTGAGGGGTGGAAGAGCACATCAAAAGAAACATTTGTTAAATAAATAATGGCCGCAAATGATCTGTTTTGACATAAAAAAGGAAAACTAGGTTTGGAAATTCTGTTTATTTTATTGATAAATAATTAATATTAATTTTTTTTAACCCATCGATTTGTTCCTGAGTAAAATAATTTTATTCGGGGATCACATTGTCGGGCTGTTTTTTATTTCTGACAATTTAAATGGCGAAAGTTACTGTGAAGTTAGAAAATAGCTTCGATCCAATGATTACCCAAATCCTCGAAGAAAATGATAAACTTTTTTGAAGGACGAACATTTTGTGATAGCAGTCCATCAATTTTTGGATAATCGGTTTTCTGAGCGATGGATTGGAAGAAGAGGTCCTGTGGAGTGGCTCGCCAGGTCACCTGTTTTAACTCCCTTGAATGTATTTTTGTGGGGATATTTGAAATCGAAGATATTTGCAACAAAACCCGCATCTCTGGGGAACATTTACTTAAATGAATTGTTTGATAATGCCGTTCATTGACTCCAAATGTTCCAGAAATGTTCGTACAGAATTTCAAAACAGATTGTATTACTGTATGGAATTCGGTGTGATATTTTGAACAACACAGATAATTTAAACTGCTTCTTTTATTTTGATTTCCTGAAACTAAAATGATGAAACACGTATAGGTATACAAAAAATACACGTATTGTAGTCATGTCATGTAGTGATTGAAAAATCTTTCTAAAGATATATGTCTTAGCCCCCTTTCCATTTAAATTTTTTGAGGAAGTGACTAGGGTAAGGGGGTGATGATAGGTATACCAGTATTACATGGAAATATGTCTCTCTCGGAAACAAGGTGTTTCACCAATTTTTCATAAAATTCTTACCTCCAAAGTTTTACAGAGAGTCTACTTTTGCTTGGGACACCCTATATAATACAGGCACAATAAATAGATTCTCAAATACATTTTTTTAAAATAAGGCTATTTTAGGTTAACCTACAAGATTACTGATCACGTCCCTGATGGTTAATATAAGCGAGTGTCGTGGTTATTAAAACAAGTTTTACTGTTTGTATCTATTTATAGCGGGTGAAATTAAAATTTAATATAACTTATATAATTTACAGATTTTATACAATGGAGGAGTTCGTTTCCTGTGATGATGAAAAATATAGTTTATTCCTTAAATAACTGAATAATGTGTAATATTTATTTGGACGAATCCAAAATTAAATTGTATGAACCAATACGGTGGTGTACTACGTGTGATGTGTAATACATATTTAGATGAGTATACTCACATAATTAAAAACGAATTTCTAACAAGCAAATAATTTATTTTTACAATTTTTCATAATTATTTCAAATTTATACAAATTTGAAGTCATTAAATAACCATTTCTATATATGGTATATATTTTTTGTGTAACGTGTGTGTAATCATAATATTCCCTTTTCAGGTGAAAGGCCAGCAGCTATGCAAACAGGGTCAGCTGCATTATCCAACAGCTCACTAAATATTCTAGGTTTAATAATTATTTCTTACATGTATACTTCATGTTATTTTAGGAACTTATGTCCAACAATTTGGTTTAATAGGTAGCTATTTTATTAATGTATGTAAGTATTATATGACATACATATATATATAATTAATATAAATTTTCTATAGAGTTATATTATTGTTTTAGTCATGTCATGACAAAATTGTTACTGGCAATTTGTAAATATTTGTACTTATATGTACTTACACAAATACACATATATAAACAAATATTTGGGAGATTTAACCCAAAAGTGGTTTTGAGCTGTTACACACAATAACAGTGGTTATATGATATCCATGATATACATCCATTGTTGTCTTTGAATAATTCAAAATGTTAATTATAACATAACCGCTGATAAAAGACCTGTTGAAACCCATTGGGTTCAAACCTTTAACAAATATACAATATGGATATGTATATAAAACTTAAGTTTTAAGATAGAATGTATATTATAAGTAATTTATATATTTATCTTACAAAGTTCGCCATTAGTGCGTGAACGCAGCAAATTTCCTACATTTGAAAACATATCAAAATGGAAATTGGTACAGCGGTACGTGCTCAAGACCATGTAAGTGATGTAGATATAGAATTTAATATTGATATTACCTTCAAATGTAGTAACTATGCTTCGTTCACACCCTTATAGCACACTCAGTATTTTTTTCAATCCTATTCTCGGACCATTGCAGATTAGATCATTCAATTAAAGTTTAAATAAAATATAAAAACTACGTTTCTGACAATATAAATTGCAAATCAAAGTTTAGATTTACACGAATATTTCCCTTTAATATTATTTGTATTGCAGTTGAGTAATGTTTTATAAGTCTATGAAATTAGTGATAATCCACTCCAACTCCCGAAATCTTCATAATTTGTTTAGAATATGTTAATTCTTATGAGTATTTGGATACAAACTTTTTAAATATAAAACTGTGCATTGTAATGATCTGTTCTACTTTTGTCAACACCTGTAACAAATCAATCATTTAAAATATGTGACAAATTTATTTCCTACAAATACAAAATTAATATTAATACTTCACTGTAATTCAGAATAAAATTGTATATACTGTTTTGATAATTATTTTAGTCGTACTGTCATAATAGAATTTCTTCCTAATACCAATATAAAATATTTAATAGCAAACGAACTGTTTTTTGAGTCTAAACGATGAACTTCTAAAAATACAGTTGTTATCAATATAAATGTAACGTAAGTAATAAGTAATTGTTATGTTCATGGAAGTACTTCTCTCGATTCTTCTTCTATCTAGATTTTAAAAAGTTTGAATATGATTTTAAACAGATTGAATACGAATAAATATTACTAGGTAACAACTATTAAAATTGCGCAAACTCTAAGCAAATATATATTGAGATAGATTAAAACACCCTGTGTAATATTAAAATTAAAGTATGCAATTAACGATGCGATAAGTAAATACTATAAAGTACGAAAATATATAATTTATTGCAAGAAAAATATGAATCAACTACGCAAAAATGATATTGAAACATTATTTAGGGTTAAAATCACTAAAATAGGGATATAAACAAAGATATTTCAGGAAAATGCTTCAACGTAGAGCGAAAATAACAAATTATGAAAAGGTATCTAAGAAGTCGAATTACGAGGATTCATTTATAAATTTGATAGTTTAGACTAGTGGGAACTAGAGATGTGTCGTTCGCGAACGACCCGTTCGATTAAACCGGGTTTCAGTCGCGAACAAAATGAACCGGCAGGCGTAATTTTAATAAACTGGTTCCCGGCTCTCAGCTTCGGCAGTAGCTTGTTCTAGTCTTATTATAGTCTAGTTATATTATTTTCATTGATGGCTTTTTGTAAAATACTTACCTTTCGAAAATCAAATGCTCATTGTTTTTGATTTACCTACAAACAGTGATCATAAAAAAATAAATAGTATCATTATCGACGCACACGCGACACGCGATGCTGTCGACAACTGACAACTCCAAAACTCCATTCGTTCTTCATTCATTTCGTTCGCGAACACGACTTCAACCGGCTCAATTGAGCAGATTCACTGAATCGGCTCCAGTAGAGGTGACGGCGACATCTGGTGGTCAAGGGAGGAGGCTCGGCGAGATGAATTAATATGAATTGTTAAGTGGGCAGGAGACTGACAGCTGGCCTGGTTGGGTCAACTGACAGGCGTTAGGCGGGGCTGGTGCTGGTGGTGGGATCGGGATTCTACATGGCGACGAAGGCGAGCTGTCAAACTGTCAATAGCGGTCGATGATAGAATATAGAAGAGCTTCGTGAAAAATTAAGCAAGAAACGAGTGATAAAAGTGTTCAAAAGATAGGAGTGTGTAACAAATCAGAAGTGTGGATAATTCTACGTGCTGTGTGTAGTTGGTGACGATTAATAAGGTGGATACGAACGGTGAATAGGTGTTTAAAATTCGGGTGGTTGTTGGGTGTAATGGCAGACGATAAGAAGAAAAAGGAAGGTGCAAGTGATTGCGAGTTGGAGCATATGACCTGTGAGTTGGAGCTCGACTACGATATCGAGGAGATGGCGATAAGTGCATCGGTGACAGAGGCGGAAAAGACAGAGGAGGTGGTAAGGCGAGTGGCGAATATTAGATGTAAAATTAACAGGGTGTGTAGCGTAGAGTGTAGGAGCAAATTTTAGATTTAAAATTCTTGCTCTAGTTTCAGTTGGTATTAAGTTAGTGTATTTAAGATTACTTACCTTGGTATCACTGCAGTCCATTGTGATCACCGAACTAGGCTATGGTTCGTTGTTCAGAGGTGCTGTGTCGACGTTCATATTCAGTGGTAATGTTTTGGCTTTGGCGCTAGGCTAAAAAATAAGCTTCGTTATAGTTATGTATATTTTATGTAAAAATAACTTATGGTTAAACCAGAGTAGTTTCAAGTACTGTTTATGTTAATCATCGGCCACCTTACAGTTCAGGTGTGGGGTGAACAGGTAGAACTAAGTACGTAAAAATAGTTATTACCTAAAATTCGAGGGTCATGGCTGATCAAGACGACATACAAGAAGATGCAACAATTTCTGGCATAAACGCTAGCGGAAGTGCTACTACGGCAATTACAATCGATGATTTGGTACAGGCCACAGTTAAAGCCATGATTTTACATGAGAGAGCAAGGTCTGAAGAAAGTGCCAATAAACCTGGGTGTTCCGGACAAGTAACACCATGTATTACTGAAAAAATTACAAATACTGAGTTGGCTGCTATTTTACCAGAATTTTCCGGAGGTCAAGATGTTAAAATATGGCTTGAACGTGTTGACTCCGTCCAATCACTTTACCATGTATCTGATAAATTAATACAACTTGTAACAGTCGGCAAATTGACAGGATCGGCGAAGAAGTGATATCTTTCGAAGGTAGACTATATAACTATGAACTGGACCGACCTTAAAGAAGAAATTAAAAAGTTCTTTTCAACGAGACCGGATAAAGTCGTTTTAAGAAGGAAATTTGAAAGTCATCATTGGAGGCGTAACGAGAAGTTCACAGAATATTTTCTCGATAAAGTATCCTTAGGTAACACCGCATGTGTTGATGAGACAGAGATGCTAGACTATGTTATAGATGGGTTTGAGGACATTAACCTGCAAAATCAAGCGCGTATGCAGAATTTCCAATCGCTTGAAAATTTGTTAAGTGTCATGAAGAATATGTCAGATCGTAGTGCTTCAAATTATAGCAGAGGTCCCAAAACGTCTTCGTTCAGTGGGCAACAAAAACAAAATTCGACAGCAAGCAGTTCAAATATGCATGCAGTAAAGTGTTATAACTGCAATAAAGAAGGACATATAGCCAATAAGTGTGATAAACCGAAGAGAGTCCCTGGAAGCTGCTTTGAATGTGGATCTACCCAACATCGTGTACGCAATTGTCCTGACAAGAAACGAGCGACGTCACCCAATTCAACAGCTATGTACATTGAGAAAAAGCCGATTGTACCTGCATATACCGTGGATGTGGAGCTATCTAATGCGATGAAAAGTGTTCAAGGAATCATAGATACGTGTGGGCAGTCCAGGTGCTCCTCCCATGAAGAGACAGGCGATCACTGAAGTGTCCAATAAGGTTAGGTAATATAATTGTCGGGAGTATTGGACACACATCAGTAAACATTGTCCTCATCCCAAGAGCAGTAGGTGTAGCTGGTGTGGAAAGAAGAGACACTGGTTTAACAACTGTGCAAGTAGGCAGGAGTATGTTAGAGGAAAGGTGAATAGGTGAAGGAGGGAGGCAAAGAGAAAAGAGGCAACTCGGTCAAGATTAGACTGGTGAGTACTACATTAGATAATACGTACAAAAAGATTGTTATGATAAAGGGGAGGCGTGTTAGAGTGTACGTAAATACAGGGTGTCAACATATCTTGAGGTCAGGCGAATGTGCTGATGAGCTAGGGTTACAGGCGACCTCAGATTTGGTGGAGGGTTAGGTGCTGCACATGGATATACAGAATGTTCCATGGAGATAGATGGGATCACAATTAAAATTACTGCGTTTGTTTACTCTTTGTGCCATATCTGATGCTGACTTAATTCTAGGGCAACCAGCAATAGGAGAGAAAGGTGTTACATTGGTGGTGCAAGGCGGAAAGGCAACTTTTGTTAAGGAGACAGGTGTGGAGGACCCATTCAAGGATATGTGCCTAGAAGGCGACGACAAAGATAGGAGGTACCGTGTGACGTTGCAAGAGGAGGTTTTCATGGAGGCGAAGTTGTTTGAAACAGGGAGCTATACTGTGGGAATGCCCAGTGGAGTGGTAAAATGTTTGGGTGAGAAGGTGTAACTATTGGTGACAAATTTGGGGCCGTAGCAGCTTCAATGGAAGGAGGGCCGAGTGGCAGCTAGAGCTGTTAGGTGCAAAGAGGTGGCTGGACGAGGAACCAAACCAGAAAGAAAGAAAGAATCTTATGGTGAGTAACATCCAGACTATTAATTTTTTAGAACTTAATATAGGTGATATAAGCAACAATGACAGAACTAGGTTAGTAGAGTTATTGGCACGAAAGGCGTACTGTTTTTCAATGGGTGAAGGTGATTTAGGTTTGACACAGCTAGGTGAAATGAAGATTAAATTAGTTAAAGATGTACCTGTGTATTACAGGCCATCTAGGTCCATTTGTTAAGTGTGAAACGGAATAGTTACCTGCTGATAGTGGTAGACGCGTTTACCAAATACACGTGGGCAAAGCATACTAGGACTTTGAGTTCTGCAGAAACTATTGAGAGGCGAGATGGGACGAACAACTGCCAGAGATTCTATGGGGAATCAATCTCACTATAAATGCCAGCACAAGATTTTCTCCAGCGGATCTGCTGTTCTCCTATCAAAGTGGGCGAGTAGCAGATTTGTCAGTAGGTGATGACACCGCTACACAAGGGCGAAAACGATGGCATGCAGACAGGTGTAAGGCAGGTGCGAGATTCAGGGCTCGGATTCGCTTCATATTTTATGTAAAGGTTCATAATTTATAGTGTTTGCTCATATTGTTCATAAAAAACTGATTTTAGTTCATACTGTTCATATTATAACAATTTCGGTTCTTAGACCGATTCTGTATACCGAACGCTTGATGATGATGATGTATCCCATTGATCTGACTGAGAGCCTGACCAATGACGGGTATTTGGGCAGCGATTATTACCGAGCAAGGCATTCGGCGACGGCGCAGGTTTGCGACTTTGCGGCATTGCAGTACGGTACCTATAAATTACTTAACGGTAACGGCTTTGTTGGCGGTTTATTTTTTAGTCAGGTTCATAGATAAATGAATAAAGGAAAATCAGGTTATTAGGTTATGTGCAATGTCAAAATAAAATAATAAATAGCATTATTTGTCTATTTTCTGGTATAAATTGTGGAGATGACCCTAGAACCAATTAAAAGTTGAAAAGCTGAAGGCAAATAAAAAGTTGAAGCATGCTTTAGATAAGAATAATGTAATAGAAGCCACTGAAGCCGATTTTTAATAATATTTCCCAAAAAAATATAAAAATGAATAGTACCTACTTGGTCTGTTAATTTAGGGAACAATGTTAACTGTACTTTGTGATTTTTGACTTGCAAGGAGAGTCTATTTTCTATATGTTTATTTTTTAAGCGAAATGTCTTGTTTTCCAATTTTTTTAAAAAAATTTTAAATTAATTACTCATTAAAGTTTTACTGGTCATGAAAACACAATCATATTTAATACTTATTTTAAACAAATTTGCATAAAATATTCATATTTTTTTAATTATTAATTCCAATTTTCATATGTTTTGCTTTTGTTGCCACTCCTAGCCCTGGAGATTGCAAAAGACAGCATCTCAAATGAAGGCGAGGTATGATAGGAGATGTAAGGTTGCAAGGAGCGTTAGTCTTGGGGCTTCAGGGTGCTACTATGTTGGGTAAAAAGGGCATCAATAGGAAGGTGTCAAATTAAGTATGATGGTCCATACAGGAGAGTGAAGGTGTTAGGGAACGACAGGTATGAGATTGTGCCTTTACAGGGTGTTAGGGGTTATAAGCGATTCAAGGCAATAGTTGCGGTAGATGCTTTGAGGCGCTATCAGAGTGGTGCAATTAATGTGGGTGATGAATCTGATAATTCGTTAGGTGACTATGAAAGAGATCAGTCAGGCCAACAGGATCTGATTGGACTCTTAGAGAGTTAGGTGAAGAATTGTGTATTAATGAGGACATTCATTTGCAGGATGGCCGATTGAAACCAAACTAAGGAATCGGACAGGCGGCGACATCTGGTAGTCAAGGGAGGAGGCTCGACAAGATGAGTTGGTTCAATGGACAGGCGTTATGCGGGGCTATTGGTGGGATCCTACGTGGCGACCAAGGCGAGCTGTCAATAGCAGTCGATAGAGCTTCGTGGAAAATTAAGCAAGAAAAAAATCATAAAAGTGTTAAAAAGATAGGAGTGTGTAACAATATAAGGAGAGAGGCGCGGAGCCGCAGCACGATCCTCGCCAGTTGTGAAGAGTAATATTGGGGCTGTGGCGCAAGTACAATGTATGCGTGTCGTTAGTTCTATATTTGCTTCCACGATAGAATAACAGAATTTGAAATAAGAAAGACACAATTTCATACATAATGAAAGACACAATTTTAAAAATACTTACGGACATGAGTGTGGCCTTGCGAATACGCGAAGACGTCTGTCTGTGGATCCTAACAGGATACATATGTTTGAAATTTAAAATCAAAAGTAAATTGCAAGAAAATTAAAAATATAAATGTAACCTAAAAAGTAGGTTAAACATTTCTAGCTAAGGCTAGAAATAAAGTGCTGCTTGTCTGAAAAACGACACTACAATGAAAATTCACAATTTATTTAAACAAAACAATTTAATAAACTAAAATCCTCTTGACTCTAAAGGTGTCTATCGGCACCAATAACAGTTATGACTTACGGACAGGAGCGTGGTGTTGCAAACACGCGGAGACGTCTGTCTGTCGATCCTGCCACTACTTCATGCTTGTCTGAAATTAAACAATAGAAATTCACAAATTATTTAAACAAAACGTTTAATAAATTAATATCCTTTTGGCTTTAAAGGTGTCTATCGACACAATTAGCAGTTATGACTTACGGACAGGAGCGTGGTGTTGCGAACACGCAGAGACGTCTGTCTGTCGATCCTGCCACTACTTTATGCTTGCCTGAAGTTAAAGAATAGAAATTCACAAATTATTTAAACAAAAAGTTTAATAAATTAATATCCCTTCGGCTTTAAAGGTGTCTATCGACACAAGTAGCAGTTATGACTTACGGACAGGAGCGTGGTGTTGCGAACACGCGGAGACGTCTGTCTGTCGATCCTGCCACTACTTTATGCTTGCCTGAAGTTAAAGAATAGAAATTCACAAATTATTTAAACAAAAAGTTTAATAAATTAATATCCTTTTGGCTTTAAAGGTGTCTATCGACACAAGTAGCAGTTATGACTTACGGACAAGAGCGTGGTGTTGCGAACACGCGGAGACGTCTGTCTGTCGATCCAGCTACTACTTTATGCTTGCCTGAAGTTAAAGAATGGAAATTCACAAATTATTTAAACAAAAAGTTTAATAAATTAATATCTCTTCGGCTTTAAAGGTGTCTATCGACACAAGTAGCAGTTATGACTTACGGACAGGAGCGTGGTGTTGCGAACACGCGGAGATGTCTGTCTGTCGATCCTGCCACTACTTTATGCTTGCCTGAAGTTAAACAATAGAAATTCACAAATTATTTAAACAAAAAGTTTAATAAATTAATATCCTTTTGGCTTTAAAGGTGTCTATCGACACAAGTAGCAGTTATGACTTACGGACAGGAGCGTGGTGTTGCGAACACGCGGAGACGTCTGTCTGTCGATCCTGCCACTACTTTATGCTTGCCTGAAGTAAAAGAATAGAAATTCACAAATTATTTAAACAAAAAGTTTAATAAATTAATATCCTTTTGGCTTTAAAGGTGTCTATCGACACAAGTAGCAGTTATGACTTACGGACAGGAGCGTGGTGTTGCGAACACGCGGAGACGTCTGTCTGTCGATCCTGCCACTACTTTATGCTTGCCTGAAGTAAAAGAATAGAAATTCACAAATTATTTAAACAAAAAGATTAATAAATTAATATCCTTTTGGCTTTAAAGGTGTCTATCGACACAAGTAGCAGTTATGACTTACGGACAGGAGCGTGGTGTTGCGAACACGCGGAGACGTCTGTCTGTCGATCCTGCCACTACTTTATGCTTGCCTGAAGTTAAACAATAGAAATTCACAAATTATTTAAACAAAAAGTTTAATAAATTAATATCCTTTTGGCTCTAAAAGTGTCTATTGACATAAGTAGCAGTTATGACTTACGGACAGGAGCGTGGTGTTGCGAACACGCGGAGACGTCTGTCTGTTGATCCTGCCACTACTTTATGCTTGCCTGAAGTTAAACAATAGAAATTCACAAATTATTTAAACAAAAAGTTTAATAAATTAATATCCTTTTGGCTTTAAAGGTGTCTATCGACACAAGTAGCAGTTATGACTTACGGACAGGAGCGTGGTGTTGCGAACACGCGGAGACGTCTGTCTGTCGATCCTGCCACTACCTCATACTTGCCTGTAGTTAAACAATAGAAATTCACAAATTAAACAAAAAGTTTAATAAATTAATATCTCTTTGGCTTTAAAGGTGTCTATCGACACAAGTAGCAGTTATGACTTACGGACAGGAGCGTGGTGTTGCGAACATGCGGAGACGTCTGTCTGTCGATCCTGCCACTACTTTATGCTTGCCTGAAGTTAAAGAATAGAAATTCACAAATTATTTAAACAAAAAGTTTAATAAATTAATATCCTTTTGGCTCTAAAGGTGTCTATGGGTACAAGTAGCAGTTATGACTTACGGACAGGAGCGTGGTGTTGCGAACACGCGGAGACGTCTGTCTGTCGATCCTGCCACTACTTTATGCTTGCCTGAAGTAAAAGAATAGAAATTCACAAATTATTTAAACAAAAAGTTTAATAAATTAATATCCTTTTGGCTTTAAAGGTGTCTATCGACACAAGTAGCAGTTATGACTTACGGACAGGAGCGTGGTGTTGCGAACACGCGGAGACGTCTGTCTGTCGATCCTGCCACTACTTTATGCTTGCCTGAAATTAAACAATAGAAATTCACAAATTATTTAAACAAAAAGTTTCATAAATTAATATCCTTTTGGCTCTTAAAGTTGTCTATGGACACAAGTAGCAGTTATGACTTACGGATAGGAGCGTGGTGTTGCGAACACGCGGAGACGTCTGTCTGTCGATCCTGCCACTACTTCATGCTTGTCTCAAATTAACAATAGAAATTCACAAATTATTTAAACAAAAAGTTTAATTACTTAATATCCTTTTGGCTTTCAAGGTGTCTATCGACACAAGTAGCAGTTATGACTTACGGAGAGGAGCGTGGTGTTGCGAACACGCGGAGACGTCTGTCTGTCGATCCTGCCACTACTTTATGCTTGCCTGAAGTTAAACAATAGAAATTCACAAATTATTTAAACCAAAAGTTTAATAAATTAATATCCTTTTGGCTCTAAAGGTGTCTATTGACATAAGTAGCAGTTATGACATACGGACAGGATCGGATAGGAATTATGATGATTTACTCGCTATACTTTCTATGCAAACGTTACAGCAGAGACGGTTAATTTTAGATATGTGTTTCTTTTATAAAGTATTAAATAGTCAAGTCGATTGTCCAAATCTTTTGAGTTTGTTCTCACTTAACATCACTAATAGACGAACATGTAACTCTGAATTATTTTTTGTGCCGTTTCATCCTACTAATTATGGACTAAATGAACCGTGTACCAGATTTTTAATGCAGGCTAATGAATATGCTCATAATTTGAATTACTTTTCATCTACCTTTAGTACCTTTAAAGCTCCACTTAAAAATTTGTAAATTATTTTGTATTGTTATGCTTATGTAAAAATGTTTATATATTGTATATGTCTATTGATTAATATAATTACTGTTAAATTTTAGATTATAAGATTAGTACTTACGATTTTTTTTCTCTTATATTGGATTGTATATAATTATACTTTGGCTTTCCCATAAATAAATAAAAAAATCTAAAAAAATACGCCGTGGGGTACTAATTTACCCCAGTTAGTATTAGGAAGGTTAACGTAAATTGAAACATGGGTGTCTGAAAACAGACAAATAAAAAGATTTTAATAAATAAACATCCTTTTGGCTAAAGGTGCCCATTGGCACTAGTGGCAGTCACGACTTGGGGACAAGAGCGTGGTAATCCAAACAAGCGAAAACGTCTGTCAATCTGCCACTATTTATATGCTTCAAAATTATACCACAATGGAAATTTATAATTTATTTAAATAAAATAATTTGATTAAATTAACATCCTTTTGGCTTGTGCTTTACTTTATGCGAATATGTTTGTCTGTCGATCCTCCTCCTACTTACATTTAACAATAATGAAAATTTGGAAGAAAGCAAAAATATTTATTAAAAGTATAAATAAAAAAGTTTGCAAAGAAAGGATTTACTTGTTTAAATTGTCAAACTAAAATCTGAAACAAATTAAATTGACATAAACTGAAATAGGTCTGCTCGGAAAAAGGCAATTAAAACAATTTGAATATTTAATGTCCTTTTGGCACTGGAGGTGCTTATTGGTTCCAGTGGTGGTCATGATTTACAGACAAGAGTGTGGAGTGGCGATCACGTTGAGACGTCTGTCTGTGGATCTTGCCATTACTTATATATTTGTCTGAAGTATTAAGCCATAATAGAAATTCACAACAAATATTTTAGATAAAAGCAAAAATATGGCTTAAAAATATAAATAAAAAAGGCCTATTGCTTGTACTTTTGGTAATCATCACTAATGGACAACAGGGTTCTCAGCATCAGGGAAAACCTGAAAATGTCGGGGAATTCATACTCTGTCAGGGAAACGTCAGGAAATGTCAATATTCGTAAAAAATCAGGGAATTTTTTTGTCATCAGTGAAAAATTTGTTGGGCGCTCCCTGTATGTTAAAATTTGGAAGCGCCATTGCGATCGTAATTTATATTTCTGTGACTTGTGTGGCCTTCAAAGCCAAAAATATTATTTAATGAAATTTAAATATTATTTAATAACAGATAAAACTGTTTTACCCAAACGTGTTCCGATATTTATAAAATAATTTAATAGAACTGTTTTACCTGAAGTTGTTTGAGTTTCCTTAGTATTTATTGGGAACTAAATATTTTTATTAAAATTGTTTCGCCTAAAATATTTTTAATAAATGAAAAATCCTTTTTCATGCCGCTAGACAGGAAATTTTGTAAATACAAGTCAGGTAAAACCTGTAAATGTCAGGGAATTTGATATTGATAAATTGCTGAGAACCCCGGACAAGAGCGCGGAGTGGCAATAATGCTGAGACGTCTTTCTTTCGATCCTGCCGCTACTGCTTTGCTTGTCTGAAAAATTAAACTGTGGAAATCCACTAGAAAATTTAAAGCAAAAACATTATTTAAATTTATATAGTATTAAAAGGCTGATAAGAAAGTGCTTTATATAATATAAATTATCTAATTTATATCGAAACAAAGTTATGAAATTGTAATATGGAACATGTAATTTGGAAACAGGCAAATAAAACAATTTGAATATATTTCACATCCTTTAAGCTCTAATAGTGCCTTCTGGCTCCAGTGGCAGTCAAAAATTGTGGAAAAGAGCGTGGAGTGGCGACCATGCCAAGACGTCTGTCTTTTGATCCTGCCACAGTGCTTTGCTTGTCTGAAAAATTAAACTAGGAAAATTCACAAGAAAATTTAAGGCAAAAGGAAAAACGTTGTTTAAATAAATAATATTAAAAGGGTGATTAGAAAGTGCTTTATATAAATGATCTAATTTACATCAAAACAAAATTACAAAAATTGTAACATGCAACATGTAACATGAAAACAGGGATATAAAACAATTTGAATATATTTCACATCCTTTAAGCTCCAATTGTGCCTTTTGGCTTCAGTGGTAGTTGAAAATTAGGAACAAGAGCGTGGAGAGGCGACCATGCTGAGACGTCCGTCCTAGAAAACAAAAAAAAGAAATGAAACTTAGCACAAGCACTTTAAACACAAAAAGTTCTGTTCTGTTTTTATGGCTATAATTTTGTGGCTCACCGTCTAATCCAGTTGCCATGCAATATTTAAGGTTTTCTACTTCGATATGGTTAGAAGCAGAACCTGTAGCTTGTCGAGAAAAACTTGTAGCTTGCCGAGAAGTACTTGTAGTTACTCGAGAGGCACAGGTTGTCTGTCGTACAGTTTAATTTGATCAAGTGTTGCAGATAACTCTGTTGTAGGTCTGGCATATTTGTCTATGGTTACAGAAAAAGAAAAGAACAATTAGAGGTAGCATTAATATTAATTTCTAAAATTAAGCTTCTAGGAACATTAACAGCAGAAACATATTTTCTCAGCTAAATAACAACATAAAAAACTAAGAAAGTAACAATTTGGTAGATATACATATACACCACAGACAGAAATACATCCATACACGTATTTTGTGTGGGACACAGAATTACGTACAATAGTAATAGGCACATATGTGATTCTTATGTATTTGATGTTTTTAAACAAAAAGTTATATAGGTATATGAATAAATTTACCTCTGTTAAATAGTGTTGGTTTTTCGACAGTCCAGCAAATATGGGAGGTTCAAAATGATTGGCATCCACCCTATGCGTTTTATGTATACTCGTATGTATTGAAAGTTTTTCTAAACGATTTTGGATTTTACCTTCCACAATTTTTCAACCACAGAGGACACCTAAACACGAATATACACGTTAGAATACATAAGTAATACACAAATGACTGAAACAAATTAAGTAATATGAAAATATATCAACATTCTAACCTTAAATTCACAGATACCATTAAAAACTTTTCCAACATGTAAAATTATAATTATTAAAAGTAAGTCGTTTCTTAGGTTCAAGTGGAAATATTAAAAAACTTGGCAAAGTAATCTGGAAAATATTATTTTTCAAAGACGGATGTTCATTCAACATCCAGACTCGCATCCTGTTTCGTTTTCGTTGTCAACGTCAACGTAAACACAATAGCAATTCAGCCAGCTCAGGAACGTAGCGCTGCGGCGCATGTATATCGTACGCGTGTCGTACCCGGATCGGCGGCGTAACAGTGTTCGTTGTAACCACACGGCCGCAGTAGCAGTAGAGTTGAGTACGAAGCCGTGTCATTTGCAGTATATAAGGAGAGAGGCTTATCGGATTCGGTCAACAGCCGGAGTCGGATTCTCTCCCGTCGTGAAGAGCAATGTAGGCGCTGCGGCACGCGTACATCGTACGCGTGTCGTTAGTTCTATATCATAGAAAAAAGATTATAAATATTATCCTTTTTCTATGTTCTATATTTGCTTCCACGATTGAACAACAGCAAGATCGCGGATTTAGCAGGCACTTAGTGTTTGCGGTCCTAATGCGATCACATCCTCATTTATTTATAAATAAGGAAATTAAAGACTTTAACAATTTCAAAAATACTTACGGACAAGAGCGTGCCCTTGCGAATACGCAAGGGCACGCAAAGACGTCTGTCTGTATCTTGACAGTATACATATGTTTGAAATATTAAATCACAAAAGTAAATTGCAAGAAAATTATAAATATAAATGTAACCTAAAAAGTAGGTTTAAATATAAATAGCTAAGGGTAGAAATAAAGCGCTTAAATATAAATTATATAATTGACGTAAATTGAAACATACACGGGTTGGCTGGAAACAGTTTAACTAATTAACATCCTTTTGGCTTTAAAAGTGGCATCGACTATAGACGTCTGTCTGTCAATCCTGCCACTACTAATATGCTTGTCTGAAAAACAAGCATACAAGTTAATTTTAATAAATTAATATCCTTTTGGCTTTAAAGGTGTCTATCGACACAAGTAGCAGTTATGACTTACGGACAAGAGCGTGGTGTTGCGAACACGCGGAGACGTCTGTCTGTCGATCCTGCCACTACGTCATACTTGCTTGAAATTAAACAATAGAAATTCACAAATTATTTAAACGAAAAGTTTAATAAATTAATATCCTTTTGGCTCTAAAGGTGTCTATCGACACAAGTAGCAGTTATGACTTACGGACAGGAGCGTGGTGTTGCTAACACGCGGAGACGCATGTCTGTCGATCCTGCCACTACTTCATGCTTGTCTAAAATTAAACAATAGAAAGTCACAAATTATTTAAACAAAAAGTTTAATAAATTAATATCCGTTTGGCTCTAAAGGCGTCAATCGACACAAGTAGCAGTTATGACTTACGGACAGGAGCGTGGTGTTGCGAACACGCGGAGACGTCTGTTTGTCGATTCTGCCACTATAGATTAACATGCAACTTTAAAATACTGCAGTCCGCTGATTCTATAGGCAGTTATATGCTTGACTGAAACAAAATGTCAAAAACGGCATTTTCATCAATATGGGAACCATCTGAAATAAAAGTAATGAGATCCCTTGCGGGATTGCATGGGTCTTGTTGACCGCTAGTCGTGGCTGATTGTGCTAAAGTCCGCGCGACCACTAAAGGACATAGATACGAAACGAGTATATAGTGGAGAGCGTAGTACGAAGCCATGTCACTTGCACATATATAAGGAGAGAGGTGGATTCGGCCAACAGCCGGAGTTCTCTCCCGATCATGTTGTCATTCATTTATAGATAAGGAAAAGAAAAACATAAGACAATTTCAAAAATCAAACTCGAGGGTGCTTTGCGAACACGTGAAGACGTCTGTCTGTGAATCCTGGTAGTGGATATATGTTTGAAATATTAAATCATAAAAAAAGGGGCAAGAAAATTTAATATAAGTGTAATCTAAGATATAGGTTAAATATAAGTAGCTAAAGCTAGAAAGAGAGCGTTTATATAAATTATATAAATGAGGGAAATTGAAATATACAGGTCTGCTTGGAAACAGACAAATAAAACAATTTTAATAAATTATCATCCTTTTGGCTCTAGAGGTGTGTATAGGCATAAGAGAAGTTATGACTTACGGACAAGAGCGTGGTGTTGCAAACACGCGAAGACGTCTGTTTGCATTCATACATTTATTTAAACAAAACAGTTTAAATTAATATCCTTTTGGCTCTAAAGGTGCCTATCGGCACCAGTAGCAGTTATAACTTACGGACACGAGCGTGGTGTTGCGAACACGCGGAGACGTCTGTCTGTCGATTCTGCCATTATAAATTCACAAGCAACTTAAAATACTGCAGTCAGTTGATTCTGCATGCAGTTATATGCTTGTGTGAAACAAAATGTCAAAACGGCATTTTCAATAATATGGGAACAATTTGAAGTAAAAGTAATGAGATCACTTACGGACATGAGCTTGTAGTTGTGGACAGGCGTAGACGTCTGTTTGTCGATCGTGCTAGAGATCACGGAACTCCAGTCTGATATTTTAGGCAGAACAGGCAATTCGCAAGAATAATTACTACACGTATGCTTGAAGATATGCATAGAATTTGCATACATTCTTGTGGCTGTAGAGGTGCCTTATAGACACCAATAGGGTGTGTTTCATACACAGTTTATCTATAACAGATATTTTATGTCGCTCGCACATACGCGAGGAGAACGGTTCTCTCGGCCAACAGTCGCAGTTGGACGTTCTCCCGTCGTGAGGAGCTAGGCAGCCCTATTTATAAAATAGTCCTGTATTAGCTTTTGCCCAGTTGTTGCGGACGAGGCGGTCTTCCTTCGGCGTCGTCCATTATTATATGTATAATCGAGTCGACGTCGTAGTGACGGACCTTGCCCACGCAAGTGTGGAAACTTAGGCCACGACAGTACGTGCAGGTTATCGACTTAATCTACCCAACAGCGAGATCGCGGATTTAGCGGGCTCTTAGCGTCTGCGGTCCATATGCGATCATCTAAAATTTTATGCGTACGCGGGAGTAATCCAGCGGCGGCGATAACAGAAAACTCTGTGGATTCGCCGCTGCGGGGCGTCCCTCCACGTTATAAAATATAAAAATTTGCGACAACTCTCTGTCCGAGCGAGATGAATTATCCGTTTTGTTTCACAACAAGACCACACTGTGATCATTACTCGTCGTCGTCGGCGTAATCGCGTTCGTGAGGACCCGTTACTAAGACGAGGACGTCGATCAGTATATTTGAACTAACAGCCTGTTCGACGAGAAACGAGGAAGTACGAAAATATCGCAAGTGGCGGTAGAGTAGTAACCTCATTCATCTTCGGCAGGCGATGCGAAGCCAAGCGCCAGCGCCGATACCGACGCTTCTTTACGCCGCTCAACCTAACGCGTCCTAATAATTTACATTTGATTATGTTTGCGGGGACGCCGGTTTTGCGAGGGTGCGTAAGAGCGAAAGTATCTAGGTGCGCGGCGCATTCGGCTGGTCATTAAAAACTCTTGGAACTCCAGATCATCAAAGAGGACGGCGTTTGCAAATTTTAGAGCCTCGACGTGGTCGACCTAGCCGCGAGCCGTTTCGGCGAACGACTTAGGTACACGACATTTTCGGGTACCTACGAGAGAGCGCATAGCAGGGTGAGAGCAGCGACGAATCGCCACAGTTACGCTATCAAAAGGAGGGCACTACGTCTTAGCACACAAAACTTGTGTATTCGACGAGGGTGTTCCCGGAGGCGTGGGTGCGCGAAATAGTCAGTTGCCCGAAACACTCTTGTTTCCTCTTTCGGAAGGGAAAGTTTCATATTTTCCCAAGGTGTTGAAAGATACTCGCCCGACCGTCGAGGCCGCTCGCGCGCCTCTTTAAATAGATCAGGGAGAACGTCGCTCTCTCGACAGCAAATCTCGTACGTTAAGTACGAGTATCGCGCAAGTCGAGGGCGGCTAACTTCTCCTTTTCCAAATTTTACAAACAATTGCCACTTACTTAAACGATTACCCTGACCGGTAAATCGCGGGGCTCGTAAGTCGATGAAAAACGCAGGTGATTGGGCGTTCATTCGTGAAGGGTAGACCACACGAACATCGACATTTCGAACTCACACAGCGGTCCTCGGACTTCGTTCTTGGACCACTCCTGGCAGAGGGTCGTAACCATTTCAAAGACTGCTCGGTTTTCACGACTCGCCGTTTTTACGGCGTGAAGGGAAACGTCGGAGCGATGTTGGATGTTGTACGCGGACCTCTAGGTGTTCGCGGCATCTTAAGACGCGAAAGCGTTTATGCATTCGTTACTTGTACTCGCACGACGACGCGCCTTTAACACCTGGTCGAACGCCACAGTTAAAGTGTCGCCCAGTGAGAGTAGTGCGATCGATGCGAATCGATAAGATAACTTAATTGAAATCTTTTATCGACCTCAGAATAGGTGAAACTACCCGCGGAAGGTAAGCATATTACTAAGCGGAGGAAAAGAAACTAACTAGGATTCCCTCAGTAGCCACGAGCGAAAAGGGAAGAGCCCAGCATCGAATCTCGCGCCTGTAATCGGGCGTCGAGAAATGTGATGTAAGGGAGATTCCGTTAATTCCGAGACCGTCCAGCGCGCGGAACCACCGTCTCTATAGCCAGGCAGGTTCGTAGCGACCGTCGGTTATCACGGAAGGATATCTCCTCAGAGTCGGGTTGCCAAAAAACGCATCCCTAAGCGGGTGGTTAATTCCATCTAAGGCTAAATATAACCACGAGACCCATTTATAAATAGAGACTTTAGAGTCCAGCATGTGCGCGAGTCAAGGGGACTTAATCAATCCTCAAGGCGGAATGAAAGTGAAGGGGATCAGAGGCGGGCCGTACCATAACGCGACCGCTTCGCACTCCCGGGGCAGATCCGTTCTCAACTCGAGAATAGACGCCCAAGAGCGCACTTCTGCAGTTCTGCAGCCGTCAATCACACTCGATGACGGAATAAAAAATGTACGGACGAAGGGATTAAGAAGGATCTAGGAAAGCTACCGAGGGTGAAGCGAGGATTTTTTCGATCGCGAACCGTGGTTGGCGGCGCTAAAATCCTCGCGACCACTAAAGGAGACAAGGTACGTTACGAGTACATAGTGGAATCTGTCTAGCGACTGCAGGCTGGCCTAAAATACGTTGCGCAGTCGTAAGCGATTCTCGTGTCTCGCGTACCGAAGCTCCTTGTTGTGGGTCATCTCGAGTTGATAGATCACGACGCGCGCCGCGGAGCGCTGACGTGTGACATCAAAATATCGAGATTGATACCCGATGAAGGTACGAAGAAAAATGGGAAATGGACGGCAGTTACCGAGGGTGAAGCGAGGGCTTTTTCGACCGCGAGCCGTGGGCTCGCGGTGCTAAAGTCCGCGCGACCACTAGAGGAGAGGAGGTACGAAACGAGTATATAGTAGAATCTGTTTAGCGACTGCAGGCTGGCCTAAAATACGTTGCGCAGTCGTAAGCGATTCTCGTGTCTCGCGTACCGAAGCTCCTTGTTGTGGGTCATCTCGAGTTGATAGATCACGACGCGCGCCACGGAGCGCTGACGTGTGACAACAAAATATCGAGATAGATACCCGAGGAAGGTACGAAGATAAATGGGAAAAGGACGGCAGTTACCGAGGGTGAAGCGAGGGCTTTTTTCGACCGCGAGCCGTGGCTCGCGGTGGCAAAGTTCGTGCGACCACTAGAGGAGAGGAGGTACGAAACGAGTATATAGTGGAATCTGTTTAGCGACTGCAGGCTGGCCTAAAATACGTTGCGCAGTCGTAAGCGATTCTCGTGTCTCAGGTACCGATGCTCCTTGTTGTGGGTCATCTCGAGTTGATAGATCACGACGCGCGCCGCGGAGCGCTGACGTGTGACATCAAAATATCGAGAGTGATACCCGATGACGGTAAGAAGAGGAATGGGAAATGGATGGCAGTTACCGAGGGTGAAGCGAGGGCTTTTTTCGATCGCGAGTCGTGGCTCGCGGTGCTAAAGTCTGCGCGACCACTAGAGGAGGGGAGGTACGAAACGAGTATATAGTGGAATCTGTCTAGCGATTGCAGGCTGGCCTTAAAATACGTTGCGCAGTCGTAAGCGATTCCCGTGTCTCAGGTACCGATGCTCCTTGTTGTGGGTCATCTTGAGTTGATAGATCACGACGCGCGCCGCGGAGCGCTGACGTGTGACATCAAAATATCGAGAGTGATACCTGATGACGGTAGGAAGAGGAATGGGAAATGGATGGCAGTTACCGAGGGGAAGCGAGAGCTTTTTCGACCGCGAGCCGTGGCTCGCGGTGCTAAAGTCTGCGCGACCACTAAAGGAGAGGAGGTACGAAAAGAGTATATAGTGGAATCTGTCTAGCGATTGTAGGCTGGCCTTAAAATACGTTGCGCAGTCGTAAGCGATTCCCGTGTCTCAGGTACCGATGCTCCTTGTTGTGGGCCATTTCGAGTTGATAGATCACGAAGTGCGCCACGGAGCACAATCGTGTGGTATCTAATTATCGAGATTGGCACCTTATGAAGGTAGGAAGATAAATGGGAAATGGATGGCTGTTACCTAGGAGGACAAGTGGAAGGCTGTTCCTGAGGAGGAGAAATGGATGGAGGTTATCAAGGGTGAAGCGAGGATTTTTTTCGACCGTGAGCCGTGGCTCGCGGTGTTAAAATCTGCGCGACCACTAGAGGAGGGGAGGTACGATACGAGTATATAGTGGAATCAGTTTAGCGACTGCAGGCTGGCCTAAAATACGTTGCGCAGTCGTAAGCGATTCTCGTGTCTAGCGTACCGATGCTCCTTGTTGTGGGTCATCTTGAATTGGTAAATCACGTAGCGCGCCACGGAGCGTAATCGTGTGATACTAAATTATAGAGATTGACACCCGATGAAGGTAAGAAGAAATGGATAGCTGCTACCTAGGAGGACAAGTGGATGGCTGTTCCTGAGGAGGAGAAATGGATGGCGGTTACCAAAAGTGAAGCGAGGGTTTTTTCGACCGTGAGCCGTGGCTCGCGGTGTTAAGATCTGCGTGACCACTGGAGGAGGGGAGGTACGATACGAGTATATAGTGGAATCAGTTTAGCGACTGCAGGCTGGCCTAAAATACGTTGCGCAGTCGTAAGCGATTCTCGTGTCTCGCGTACCGATGCTCCTTGTTGTGGGTCATCTCGAATTGGTAGATTACGAAGCGTGCCACGGAGCGCAATCGTTTGACACCAAAATATCGAGAGCGATACCCGATGATCTCGAATTGGTAGAGGACGAAGCGTGCCACGGAGCGCAATCGTTTGAAACTAAAATTTCGAGAATGACACGCTCTTTGAACTATCAGTCTTTACCAACTCGTCCTTGAACAAGTATTAGTGTAACGCAAGTAGCAAAGTCCGCAAGACGCAATTTCATTGCTGTCGCGATACGCCAACACTGGCCGCAGACAAAATGTCAAAGTATGCAAGGCGCGGTATACTCCGCTGTCGCTACGTGCACATTTAGTCAGGCCGGTGAAATACATTTGCGCCATGCACTGGGCTGTTATGAGACGAGTGGGAAAAGGCAAGGAGGGGTTTTAGCCGGTAAGAGTCCGGCACTATCTGGCGTTTCCGAAGGGAATGCTGGGTGTCCATGAGGATTTCCCCTAAAAAAAAAAAAAAAAAATAGAAATCTGACCTCCTTTGCCCTATTTATTTCTTCTAAACCGTAAGTATGCGAAGAAGTAGGAAGGGGAAAGGAGGTTTTTTTTATGAACAAAGCGAAGGTGATTGGGCGGTGGCCGGAAGGGGGGGGACAGGTGCATGTTGTGGTAGGGTCGGATCCGTGGTGTGGTCGAATGGACGGTGAGTCAGGCGTGTGGTGTGGAGAGGTCGGATCGGTGATGGGACGTGGATGTGGTTAGGTGGGGTTGGTGGTTGGGCGTGTGGTTAGGTCGGGTTGGTGGTCGGGCGTGTGGTTAGGTCGGGTTGGTGGTCGGGCGTGTGGTTAGGTTAGGTTAGGTTAGGTTAGGTTAGGTTAGGTTAGGTTAGGTTAGGTTAGGTTAGGTTAGGTTAGGTTAGGTTAGGTTAGGTTAGGTTAGGTTAGGTTAGGTTAGGTTAGGTTAGGTTAGGTTAGGTTAGGTTAGGTTAGGTTAGGTTAGGTTAGGTTAGGTTAGGTTAGGTTAGGTTAGGTTAGGTTAGGTTAGGTTAGGTTAGGTTAGGTTAGGTTAGGTTAGGTTAGGTTAGGTTAGGTTAGGTTAGGTTAGGTTAGGTTAGGTTAGGTTAGGTTAGGTTAGGTTAGGTTAGGTTAGGTTAGGTTAGGTTAGGTTAGGTTAGGTTAGGTTAGGTTAGGTTAGGTTAGGTTAGGTTAGTTAGGTTAGGTTAGGTTAGGTTAGGTTAGGTTAGGTTAGGTTAGGTTAGGTTAGGTTAGGTTAGGTTAGGTTAGGTTAGGTTAGGTTAGGTTAGGTTAGGTTAGGTTAGGTTAGGTTAGGTTAGGTTAGGTTAGGTTAGGTTAGGTTAGGTTAGGTTAGGTTAGGTTAGGTTAGGTTAGGTTAGGTTAGGTTAGGTTAGGTTAGGTTAGGTTAGGTTAGGTTAGGTTAGGTTAGGTTAGGTTAGGTTAGGTTAGGTTAGGTTAGGTTAGGTTAGGTTAGGTTAGGTTAGGTTAGGTTAGGTTAGGTTAGGTTAGGTTAGGTTAGGTTAGGTTAGGTTAGGTTAGGTTAGGTTAGGTTAGGTTAGGTTAGGTTAGGTTAGGTTAGGTTAGGTTAGGTTAGGTTAGGTTAGGTTAGGTTAGGTTAGGTTAGGTTAGGTTAGGTTAGGTTAGGTTAGGTTAGGTTAGGTTAGGTTAGGTTAGGTTAGGTTAGGTTAGGTTAGGTTAGGTTAGGTTAGGTTAGGTTAGGTTAGGTTAGGTTAGGTTAGGTTAGGTTAGGTTAGGTTAGGTTAGGTTAGGTTAGGTTAGGTTAGGTTAGGTTAGGTTAGGTTAGGTTAGGTTAGGTTAGGTTAGGTTAGGTTAGGTTAGGTTAGGTTAGGTTAGGTTAGGTTAGGTTAGGTTAGGTTAGGTTAGGTTAGTTAGGTTAGGTTAGGTTAGGTTAGGTAGGTTAGGTTAGGTTAGGTTAGGTTAGGTTAGGTAG